>BLSH010324264.1:710638-721873 GCA_018402905.1 Glandirana rugosa | reverse complement strand
TCCAGCTTTCCAGCAGCTTTTTTGGTTGAACTAGATGGACTTGTGTCTTTTTTCAACCTGACTAACTACCGGCCGGTCCCGGGGTTACAAACAAGATAGGAACTGTAGGTTTGTTCTTAACCACTTGCCGACTGCCAACCGCAGGTTGACGGCAACAAGGTGGCTCAACGGCGGCTGCGAGATCGTGCACTGTGAGCGCGCGTGCACCGTCGGAGGCGCGCTCGCTCACTGTGTTGGGGGGGCAGGGAGCGGGTAGGGCGGACTCGATCTCTGCCGGCTACCCGCAATGCCCCCCGCAGTGAAAGAACGGAGATCCGTGCATGTAAACACGGATCTCCGTTCTGTGAGAGGGGGAAGGGCTGTGATCACAGCCTTCAACTATATGGAAGCCGTGATAACGCCCCTTCCCCTGCCAGAACACTAACACAGTTAGAACATGCCCAGGGAACACAGTTAACCCTCAGAGCGCCCCCCCCCCCGGGTTAACCCCTTCACTGCCAATGGCATTTACACAGTAATCAGTGCATTTTTATAGCACTGTTCGCTGTATAAATGCCAATGGTCCCAAAAAAGTGTCAAAATGGTCCGACATGTCCGCTGCAATATCGCAATACCGCTATAAATCGCAGATCGCCGCCATTACTAGTAAAAAAAAAAAATTAAATAAAAACCCCAGAAAAGAATTCTCATCATCCGTAAACGTGGTAACTTTTGCCCAAACCAATCAATAAACGCCGATTGCGATTTTTTTTATCACAAATATGAGGAAGAATATAAATCGGCCAAAACCGTTGAAAAAAAATGTTTTTTTATATTTTTTTTTTATTTCGATTTTTTTGCAAAAAGTAAGTAAAATGTTGTTTTTTTTGCAAAATTGTCGCTCTTCTTTTGTTTATAGCGGCAATCAGAAATGACGCAGCGGTGGTCAAATACCACCAAAAGAAAGCTCTATTTGTGGGAAAAAAAGGACGCAAATTTAATTTGGGTACAACGTCGCACGACCACGCAACTGTCAGTTAAAGCGACGCACTGCCGAATCGCAAAAAGTGCTCTGGTCCTAAAGTGTGAAATCCTTCCGGGTCTGAAGTGGTTAAGTTGAATTTGTTAGTAAGTTGGAACAGGTACATTTTTTAAGTGTAGCTTCAGCCAAAAAAAATATTTTTAATCTTTTTGGATAGCATAGGGAAGGGTTAACACCCCTGCAATGTTTGTTTTGCTGTCTATGTTTTTCTTCAGAAGATTTCACCTCACTTCCTGTCCCAATGATAATTGTATTTTGAAAATTTTGGGTTGTTGTGGAAACAAGCCTTGGTGATAAAGCATCAGTGGAGACCCCTTTTTCCCATAATAACTCTTACAGGAGTGAATTTTCCTTCCTAGGGGAGATTTCCTGTCACTTCCTGTTGTCTCCCTCCGTTTGTAAGTAGGAGTCGCTTGTAAGTCGGATGTTTGTAACTAGGGGACCGTCTGTATGTAACTATGTTGCTCTGATCAGGATATTAAAAAAACGCCTATTGGTTGTTTATGCCATATTCTATGCAGATGATTCTTTCTATATCAAATGCCAGATACAGTATAATGCAGACACAGAAGAGGCTTCATCATCTACTCAAGTCCTCCAGTCACACCAGCTATTAAGGGACTACAAGTACCTGCATGCTTTGCCAGCAGAAGGGAAGAAGCCACCTAGTTACATGGGAGACACTCAGTACTATGCAGACATTTTAGGCAGGTTTGAGAAAATGCTGTGAAGTAAGAATGCTTTCAAAAATATATGTTTCAATTGTTTAGTTTTGTCAATTTACATCATCCATTCCATATGTAGATTTAAAACAGCTGTGTAAGAGGCCTAAAACTGAGTGAGGAACAGACAAACTCTGCTACTAAGGTGAGGTTGTGGAAGACTGTTTCATGTCACAGGTCATACACCATGGCAAGTTGGAGCACAGCAACAAGATGCAAACTAGTTATACTATATCAGCAAACTTTCTCCCAATCAAAGATTTCAGCCGACTGGGGTTTCTATATGTGCTGTTCAAGCTCTTTTAAAGAAGCACAAAGAAATGGGCAAAGTTGAGGACAGTGGGCACAGTGGTTGGCCAAGGTAACATAATGCAGCAGATGAAGAGGCACGCCGTGCTTACTTTCCTGTGATATCAGAAGAGTTCCAGCAGTGTCATCAGCACAGAACTGGTGGAAACAATTGGGACCCAGGTACACCCATCTACTGTCCAGAGAAGTCTGGCTAGAAGTGGTCTTCACAAAGAATTGCGGCCAAAAAGCCATACCTCTGATGCAAAAACAAGGCTAAGTAACTCAACTATGAACGGAAACATAGGAACTGGGGTGCAGAAAAATGGCAACAGGTGCTCTGGGCTGATGAGTCCATTTTTTAAATATTTGGCTGCAGCAGGAGGCAGTTTGTTTGCAAAGGGCTGGAAAGCGGGACAATAATGAGTGTCTGCAGGCAACAGTGAAGCATGGTGGAGGTTCCTTGCAAGTTTGTAGCTGCATTTCTGCAAATGGAGGTGGAGATTTGGTCAGAATCAATGGTGTCCTCAATGCTGAGAAATACAAGCAGATACTTATCCATCATGCCATATTATCAGGGAGGCATGTTATTGGCCCCACATCTATTCTGCAGCAGAACAACAACAACATACATACAGCCAATGTCATTAAGAACTAGCTTCAGTTTAAAGAACAAGGGGGTCCTGGAAGTGGTGATTTGGCCCCCACAGAGCCCAGATTGTCTGGGATTACATGAAGAGACAGAATAATCTAAGGCAGCCTACATTTACAGAAGATCTGTGGTTAGTTCTACCTGCCAAGTTCCTTCAAAAACTGTGTGCAAGTGTATCTAGAAGAATTGATGCTGTTTTGAGGGCAAAGGGTGGTCACACCAAATATTGATTTGATTTGGATTTCTCTTCTGTTCATTTCCTTTCCATTTCGTTAATTGCTAAAAACAAACTATTAGCATTTCTATTTCTGAAAGCATTCTTAATTTACAGCATTTTTTCATTTTTCCACCTAAAACTTCTGCACAGTATTGTATATTTATGTATATATAGCCTAGAGCATAGAAAACAAATTTCAGGTCTTGTTGCATGGTGTGAACAACCTAAAACATAAATCATAGTGTTATTTTCCCTCACAATGTTCTTTCTATTTTTTGGTCACAGGCACCTATGTTTATTTTACTTTTATTCCAGGTGATCACTGATTCTCGCATAATATTTAGCTCATTTCGGTATCTAAAATTTGAAAATTCTCAAATTAAGTCAAAAAGTGCTTTGAGCTTCGCCTAGTAATGTAGGGGGAGTTGGGGATCACAAAGGCAGGATAAGGGGACCTTTTTTCTTAAGCACTGAGCTTTGAAGAATTCCTGCCTATACAATGCCGAGTGACACGCTGGAAGAGATAAACCTGCCTGTTGTCTTTTGTCCCAGTCTGTTGGATTCTTCTGTTGACCCTCTGGCCATTAGCCAAGGTAATATGATATTACAAGGTTCCTTTCATGACCTATTCTGTCACCACCTCAAGCAACCATTAGTCGTCATCTCTAGGCTGATCAGAAAGCTGCACATACACCAAGAAGAAGTAGAAAAAAAGGAGAGTGTCCCATTTTATCTCTAAAATCTATTCCCAACTCATGTTCTACCTGAATCATCCAACACATTCCTTTAGAGCAAGACTGGACAAACTGCAACGTTCCAGCTAATGATAACCTGCAGGTCCCAGCAAGCACTACCAGCTTCATATCAGCAAAGCATGCTGCAACTTACAGTTCTACAGGAGAGACACAGGTTGCCAATGTCTGTTCTAAAAGATCACATGGTTTAAAGTGGAACTATCATTAAAAAATGAAAAATCGAATATTATTAATAACCCTAATAATAATAAAATAGTTGACACACCTTCCTTATTCACCACATATGAACTACCAAGGCTACAGCTGTTACACTAAACTGTGTAACAGTTGGCATTGCTGATTCCGCACATAAAAAAATACATTGAATTTATTGAATGAATAGTGAATAAAGAGGAAAGAAATATGCTATGACTGTACAGGTATCAGTTTACCATTTAGATGGTAAACAGGTCCACTTTAAGAAACCCCTGGGATGGATTGTAAAAAGCCAAGTTGATATAAAAAGCAAATGTTCTCCAACTAATACTTTTCAGACTTGAAGAGGTAAAGAGACATATGCATTCATTTAGAAATCCTGTTAATATAAGATCATTGCAGGATATTACAATAACGTTATTACAGCTACTGCTGTGACTGAGCCAGCAAGCTGAACAACATCATTATTCTACATTCATAACCATTGGAAATATACTGCTATGACTGAACAACTCTACTTTGTATTATCCTAGAAATACTCCTAAAAATTCAACCAATTCACCTTGATTTTGTGGTGTAATTCTAAGATGTTCAAAGACAGGTGTACTTTAAAATGGAATCACCAGATTCTTTACAGTGTACAACAGCTGGTATACTTAGGAAATATGCTCAAATGGCTGCCTTAGAGTTTTATACTTAATGCAACCATCACTGGGTTCCAAGTTCTAAAAAGGACCCAAGTCACAGCCCCAAACCAACACTGAATGTAATGAAAGCCACTATATGATGGTCTCCAGGTAAGGTACCCAGTGCTCTCTATAAATACAGAGATGACAGTATGTAGTTGATGGTGTCATGTAAGCAGAAATAAAGGTGTTATATCAGCTCTGAACTGGGACCCAGTTATTAGACATTAAGCTAAGTAAAAAAAAGGCATAAAAAATGGTTTGCATCATGGTGCAGAATAAGAGACAGTGTTGCATAATAAGACATCCCAGCTCTACAGAGTATAACTTGACCATTCTTTCTAAATATTCCTTCATGATAGGCACTCAGCAACACAACGCTCCTTCACAACTTTAGATGTACTTTCGGCATATTCATGCATTGACCATTCACTTTTAATGGTCCTATAAGCTCTGTCTGCAGGCCAAAAAACACACACGCCTCATTTTTCTGCATTTATTTGTGTGTAAAGATTGGGGTGCAAATAAATAATGGCATGAAACCGTTATGTACATAGACAGAGCGTTGTGGGTCATGCATGTTGGTACGAACAACTGCACATGGGTAGGTTCTAAATGTCCATGTATGCCCTTTGGAGATGTACTTGTAATAGACAAAAAAAACTGTTATCTGCCAACGTGTTCTGTAACATCCCTAATACAATAGATGAGGTAATAAAAGCACGTGGTGGTATTTGCTGCAACAAGAATATCACAGTATGCCTGGATAGCATGATTGAGCCAAGATAAGGACATGGTAGAAGACAGCTTCTAATACCAGTGCTGGAGAAATGTGATCAGACTTGGGAGGAGCATGGGCATGACTAAGGGGCAAGGCTCGCCCCGATTTTCTAGTACATATTGGGAGGTATGGCTGAGATATAATATAATTGTAAAGGATACCACTTAGGAAAAAAAGATACAAATTTAAATATAGCTATAGCAAACACAAGGCAAACACAAACTGTCTATATTTGTATAATATAGGTCATATATAGAAATAGTGCATATTAGAGTGGCAATGTTACATAACACGTAGTAAGCGACATACAACAACCTTTACTAATTATGATTGCTGTAGCCGCAGCACAAGCTTTACACGCATATTTAAAAAGAAAGAGAGCTCCTTTAACATTAGCAGTGGAAAGGTCTCTGGATCATACGGGAACCCCCAGGAGATACTCTCTATAGCCTGATTAATTGGGGCAACATTAGTTTTTGGACTCACTCACCCTTTGCCATTTCAGAAAGTGAACTTTTTGCTCTGAGAGGAAAATTGCTCATGAGAAGCACCATAAATCTGCTAGCACTGATTTGATCTGATGTAATCATTTTTAAAAGTTCACCTAATCCCTGGCGTGAATAATGCCTCACACATATATCTAGCCAGGGCTGACTCCTGAAGATAGCTCAAGTCAATGATCTCTTCTTTTGGCATCTACACAATTAACATTCCTTCATTGCACATCAGCAGCATGTTAAATTTTTCCTAACAACCTCAATGGGTGCCCATAATCTCATCATATCATATGAAGCATATCCAATAAAAAGAGCATTGACAGTCACTTTAGTGCAATACAGTTGAAAGGCTTCATCTGCAATGGCCCAGAGAAAGAGGTAACAACATCATTAAAAAACATCTTGGCTTGGCCTGTACTTGGCAGCCCGATAAACGCCAAAACCTAACATTTCTTGAAAATTGAATATAGAGGCCTATATGAAATTGTTACTCAATTTAGCTTTACAGTATTTAAGATACACGTTACTCTTGTGACGTGAGAGGAACACTTGCGTAGATAATACAGCATGTCTGTAACGCATATTTGAATAATGCGTTGGAGTTCAATTGTGTTCATAGTCCTTAGGGGTCTGTTGCATTTTCAATATGGCTGCCTCCAGGAAGAACACTTCATAAGAGCAGGCTTCTTCACTGGCAGGGCAAAAGATGATTTGATCACACATGCTCAGCAGGAACCTCTTAATAAGTTGACATTTCCATTAACAACTTGGCATCTCTGTTATTGCAAAGGGCAGTGGGTAGAAGGATGGCACATAGCACATCCCCCTTTGGAAGCATATAATTTGGTCTTCTAGTGTTTTAATTTTGTTTTTAGGTGTGACTGACTGTTTTGTAAATCCAACAGTCCAGATCTAGATTTGAAATGTGAGAAAATGTGAACCCCATGACCAATATAGAATATTACACACTACAAAAAGAAGTCAATGAAATAAGAAGCAGCTAAGGGCCCTTCCCTACCTAGCTTTCTCAAGGAATTGCCTCAGCAGCTTTACCCTTAACATGTTCCTCTTTAGAGCCCAAATATTGCTTATTAGTTTGTATACAAAGGCTTTTTAATGTAGGTATGATTTGACTAGGTGTATGACAATCTCGGAGGAAGCTGACTGCAAAAATCCTATTGCATTTATTGCCACCAAAGGCTGGGGGGATATTGGTTTACCTCAAAATGTATAACACTCATTGGTCTTTTTATAACTGAAAAAGAATTAATTGAAAGAGACAGTAAAAAATGTAAAAATTTAGTTGTGTGTCCCCATTAGAGCTCTGTCATGTGCAGATAAATATGACCTTGATGACTCCTGCAAGAAAAAAGGGGGATATTTACTAATTTACACTTACTGTGCATAGTAACCAATCAGCTTCCAAGTGTTATTGGCAAAGCGTAATTGAACAAGCTGAAGTTAGAAGCTGATTGGTTACTATGCACAGCCGCACCAGATTCTGTTTGCATCAGTCTTAGTAAATCTGCCCCATAATATAGTCCAACAGACAATCAAGAACAAAGCTATAAGGTTCCACACCCATTCTATTTCAGCCCTGGAATAATTCAAAATAGCATTTTAGACACAAGACACTTTGCATGTTTAACATGTCGGTAAGGCAAACACACCATTAACTTTGTTTCTGAATAATGCTGATAACATGTGAAGCAGATTTGCTGATGACCCACAATGTAATTGGTACAAGTCGTCCACACAGTTGTGTGCCAAACATCAAGACACAGTGGGGGAGAATGCAAAATATGGTGCAGCTGTGCATGGTAGTCAATCAGCTGATTGGTTTCTATGCAGAGCTGCACCAGATTTTGCACTCTCCAGTTTTAACCACTTCAGCCCCAGAAGGATTTCCCACTTTAGGACCAGAGCACTTTTTGCGATTCAGCACTGCTTCGTTTTAACTGACAATTGCGCTGTCGTGTGACGTAGTACCTAAACGAAATTTGCGCCCTTTTTCCCCCACAAATAGAGCTTTCTATTGGTGGTATTTGATCACATCTGCGTCATTTCTGATCGCTGCTATAAACAAAAGAAGAGCGACAATTTTGCAAAAAAATGAATATTTCTTACTTTTTGCTATAATACATATCCAAAAAAAAAAATATACAAAAACAATTTTTTTCATCGGTTCTGGCCGATTTATATTCTTCCTCGTATTTTTGAAAAAAACGTAATCGGCGTGAATTGATTGGTTTGCGCAAAAGTTGCCACATTTACGAATGATGAGAATTCATTTATGGGTTTTTTTGTTTTTTTTTACTAGTAATTGCGGCAATCTGTGATTTTTATCGGGACTGTGATATTGCAGCGGACATGTCGGACCATTTTGACACTTTTTTGGGACCAATGGCATTTATACAGCGATTATTGCTATGAAAATGCACTAATTAATGTGTAAATGACATTGGCAGTGAAGGGGTTAACCTGCAGGTGACGCTCTAGGGGTTAACTGTGTTCCCTGTGTGTGTTCTAAATTTATGGGGGCTGGGCTGGCTGGGGGAGGAGAGTGATCGCGACTCAGGCATATACAGGGAGCCTGCGATCACATCCCTTCCCCCTCTGTCAGAACGGAGATCTGTGTTTACACACATAGATCCCCTTTCTGTCACTCCGGGGGGACAATCGCGTGTAGCCGGCGGACATTGAGTCTGCCCTAACCGCTCCATGGCCCCCCCGGAACACAGTGAGCGTACGAGCGCGCCTCCAGTGGCACGCACACGCTCACAGTGCACAATCTCATTGTCGCCGTCACCTGACATCGATTTGCGATATCGAACCAAGTTGCCGCCATCAAGCCACGGCGGGCGGGCGGTCGGCAACTGGTTAATAAATCAACCCCACTGAATATAAAAGAAGGTACCAAAAAAAGTCATTATAAAAAAATGATTCCTTTAGTTTAGGTGACTAGTCTCAAATATTTTCCAATTTTTTTTCATAAAAGCCCCTTAAAATATTTCACATAGGAACAGTGGGGTTGATTTTCTAAGACTTGAGAGTGCAAAATCTGGTGCAGCTCTGCATAGAAACCAATCAGCTTCCAGTATTTTTTTTTTTTTTTTGCCAAAGCTTAATTGAACAAGCTGAAGTTAGAATCTGATTGGCTACCATGCACAACTGCACCAGATTGTGCACTGTCTGGTTTTAGCAAATCAACCCCACTGTAACATATGAAAGTAGGAAACAGTGAAGTACTATGGCCCTTTTTTAATTCATATCACAGTCCTGGTATGTTGAACCCCTACTGTAAGATCATATGATATGCAGTCCACTATGTGTGTGCAAGGCCTCATGCACACAGGGCGTTTCTGGACATTTCCCCATCATGTTATCCTATGTGTTCATGCACACACAGGCTGTTGTCAACTGTTTTTGGCAGTGACGTTTTTGAGCTGTAAAAAAACCCAAGACCAGTGGGTTCTGAGAGATGTTTTTCAGCTGTAACAATGCTCAAACGATCAAAAACGCTCAAAAATGTGCAAAAAACACGTGGCTAAACGCCGGTCCCCAACGTTTTTGGACATTTAGATCAATTGATGAGATAAAAACAAAAAAAAAAACGCTGACCATTTAAAAACGCAAAAAACGCAAAAAAAATGCGCAAAAACTGCAGTAATATAATGCTAATAAAAGCTGAAAAAAATCACTGATAAGCTACTTTAGGACTTTTTTGAACGTCCTGTGTGCATGAAGCCTAAGAATAAGACCCCTTTCACACCAGGGCCGTCCGAGTGTTTGTGGAAAAACACCGCTAATTTGCGGTGCTTTACCACTGTTTATAGCGGCGCTTTGACGCTGCTATTTGGGCGGCAGTGGTGCGCTTTTAACCCCCCCCCCACAGGGGGTTAAAAGTGCTGGCTAGCGGCGCTCCCGAAGCAGTTTTCAGCCGCTTCGGAAGCGATGCACATCCATTTCAATGGGCAGGGGTGGTGGAGGAGCGGTGAATACACCGCTCCCACACCGCCCCGAAGATGCAGCTTGCAGGATTTTTTTCCCGTCCCGCAAGCACACCACCCCAGTGTGAAAGCACTTGGGGGTTTCACATTGGGGTGGATGAGGGGTAGTTCTTCAGGTGCTTTACAGGCGCTATTTAAAGAGCAATAGCGCCTGAAAAACCTTCTGGTGTGAAAGGGGTCTTAGTGTGTGCCATGTCATGCTCCAGCTAGATAGATCGTCCTTCATGAAGAGCACAGCATTATGGAACTGTAATGCTGGGAGCTCCATTCTTCCAACACAAGTAATCTGAGTAACTGCATTTCTGAAATGGTTGTCATATTTTGGGTTTTCTGTAAACATATGTGAGATATTCATCAAGGGAGGGGGGTTTGTCATGGTGCTGAATTTCCCTCACCTACATTACCTGATTATCTGTCAGGCACAAAATTATCTCCCGGAGTATTTACTTTAAAGCTTATAGCTGAACTGCAGGCAAATATTTAAATACACAGTAAAGTGCATATATGGGTAAAGGATTTATAAATCTGTTCAGCCAGTCTTATGATACACACATCTAGGCAGTAGTCACACTTAATTCCTTGCTGAGCTTTGCAGCTTCTTTGTCATCTCTTCCTCCAGCCTGTTCAAAATGATATCTGCATCACCACCTGTGTCCAAATGACACCAAGAAATATAAGTCATTTTCCTGCCTAGGAAGTGTCAGAGGTGCATGAATCACTGGACTGGGTGACCAGAATTACAAATTCTCTGGCAGTAAAACAGTAAACATACACATATATCATCAATATACGCGAAAACAAATATATGTTTATGAAACTTATATCTAAACAGTACATCATCCAGTTGACTGCACTAGATCTTTTATTGTAAACCAAAATAGTTCTCTATCTGCAGGGACATTGAATGTGTTCAGCATGCTATTCACAAAAAAGGCATTTAAAGCAGAAGTGCAGGAATTTATTATAATCTTTTTTTTAGAATAGCCACCAGTCAGATAGGTTACCTGTAGAGTTGAGCGAACACCTGGAAGTTCGGGTTCTGCTGGTCCGTCCGAACTTCGGGACAAAGTCCGGGTCCGGGTCCGGACGGAACCCGAACGATCGCACGGCTGGGCCTGGGCCTGAAACAGGGCTTCAAGCCTGCCTGGTCGTCTTGGGCTTGAAGGTCCACAAGCGAGTTGAGATGTCCATTGGATAGACTGACCACCGATAAGATTTTTTTTCTAATATTATTTAAGGACGTGAAGACGAAATTTACGGAAAAAACACTTATCGTACGACTTGTGTAAGTTACAGGGACGTCTATCTCTTGATAAAACCAAATGTTATTTTCTAGATCACGTCAGTTGACCTACTACATGACAAATCTATATTCAAAGTATTTGTATATAAACAAAAGCGCATATAACTA
>BLSH010324264.1:675752-689370 GCA_018402905.1 Glandirana rugosa | reverse complement strand
ACAGCAACAGCAGGAACCTGACCCTATAGGAGTAGGCGATGATTTTAGAACAATAATCTGTCCCTTACAGCAACAGCAGGAACCTGACCCTATAAAACTAGGGGATGATTTTAGAACAGTAATCTGTCCCTCTAAGCAGTAGACTCTACCTAGTCCAGTCAGATCATTCTGTAATGCAGGATGAGATGTTATTAGATCTGCAATCTGTCCCTAAAAGCTGTAGTAGTAGTAATCTCTACCTAGTCCACAATCGGATCGTTCTGTAATGCAGGATGAGATCTGCAAACTGTCCCTCAAAGCAGCAGTAGTAGTAATCTCTACCTAGTCCACAATCAGATCGTTCTGTAATGCAGGATGAGATCTGCAATCTGTCCCTCAAAGCAGTAGTAGTAGTAATCTCTACCTAGTCCACAATCAGATTGATGAGATGTTATTATATCCCTCACAGTGCCAGCAGCATCCTCTCCCTACACTAGCCAGAGAGCATGTGACATGCAGCACTAAGTGACTCCAGCTTATAAAGAGGCTGGGTCACATGATGCACTGGCCAATCGCAGCCATGCCATTAGTAGGCATGGCTGTGATGGCTTCTAAGGGCAAACCAGTGAAACGCTTGTTGATTGGCTGCCCTGCAGCTATTCAACATGCGTGATCAAATAACCAAACCAAACTTTTTTCAAATGTCCGAGTTCGGGTCCGGGTCACGGACACCCCAAAGTTCGGTACGGACCCAAACTTTACAGTTCGGGTTCGCTCAACTTTACTCATATGTATTCATGTCTATGCTATATTTGATATTTTATTTATACTGTGCTGCATCTTCTCCTTGTTTATAATATGTTATATTGGGCCTGCGTGATTACCCTTGGTGTTCAGCTAGCAGTTTTATTAGGTGTTACTATACAGATTGCGCTGCTATTTTCTCTATTTTAATATAAAAGACATAAGAATCCAGGAGCTGACTCAGTCCACCAGGCTGTAACAGCTAAATGATCACTTTTGTGTGGACTGACCCTTAAAATAATTGGAGGACACTGCAAACAATCTCTTTTCAGCCCCTCTATAACTTATAAATGCGTTGGCCAATTGAATCTACAAGGGTTTAAGAATTTCCAGGATTACCAGACAATAATGAGTTCAGTAAACTGTAGTTCACTAGCACAATTACTGTGTATACCCCAAAATTCCTTCCTACATGTGATCATCAAGGGCTGGATATGGGAAGCATTAGCATATAGCATAGAAGAGATGAAGTTGAAGTAAGTACTTTTTTTTATATCTAGACTGATGTCTAGTCGACCATACTGGTCAATATGTGGCTTCCAAAATTATGTATATGTGTAGCACCCTCTAGTTAGTGAGGTGCTAGTATGAGGTTTTTCTCTGGCAGTGTAGGTAAATTTAGGCAGGCCTAGCTTGTGGCTAGGTGTGTTTGTTTTCATTCTGAGCTGGGAGTGGCCCAGGGTAGTGCTGAGTGATTCACAGGTGGTGTCATCAGGACCTACCACTTCTTTCCTGAAGCTTCTGGTGTTCTCTGGAAAGAGAGTTGGAGAGGGGAGTTGTAGCCACCTGGTGTATTCTAAGGACCCCTGACCAATCTCCAACTTGGATTGGCAGGGGGCAGGCCTCCTTAAATACCTGGGGTCAGTCTGGCTGGGGAGGAGTTGTCGGATGGAAGAACTGGAGATGGAGTACTAGGCTGTTGGGGCCTTTGAGGGAGCTCCCAGTCTGGGGGAGGGGGGGTGACCTTGGGCCTGGGGCTCGGGTGCAGGACAGATTTATTCAAAAAAGCATGAAGGCTCTGAACAGGAGGCACAGGAGGAGCAAGAGAGGACAGCAGGAGCTAGTACTGCCGGGCAAATCTCCGGGTGGGAACCACCGGTTGCAGCCAGGAGGGCTGGTGAGTGACATGCACAGTCGGGAGGACTGGGGAGGCACGCCTGAGAGGATGCAGTCAGGGATGGGTGCAGAGCCAGCGGTGAGGATTGTGGTGTCATGGACAGTGGAGTCGGGCAGCTGCAGCCAGGAGGGCTGGCAGGGCCTGAAGAGGGCTGACTGGGATCAGAAGTCCACCAGTAGGACAGCTAGCACCAGAACTTTCTATCTGCTACACTATAGGGGCTTGCGGTCCCTGCCTGCAAAAGGCAATTGCTGAGGCCTGGCTGAGCCAGTGTCAGGCCTAACCACGTGTGCTAGCTGTGCCTGATAAGTAAGAGATGTGCTGGAGAGAGGAATAGTAACAGTCTGCAAGCAAGAGAAATGCTGGAGGAGACTGGAGTCATGATATGTACAGAGAGTGTACATAGTTGTCCCATTGTAAATGATACAATTCTTCACTGGGCATCCTACACTTCCTCCACCCTATCCAAGTTCTAATCCCTCAATAAATCATAAAAACAAAGCTCACGGACTGTTCATTGTCTTGAAATGTCTGGTAAGTGAATGCCAGGCTGGGCAGGGTGACAAGTGGATCACAATTCTCAGCAGTACCTACGGGGGTACCGCTACATATGTATAATATACATTTATAATATACAGTATGGCTTCTGAAATAGCTTAGTACAGCATTGGCTGATGCTCATGTCCTCTATTGTTATGGCAGTTGCACATTCAAGGTTTTCAGGATGTGTCTATGAAACAACCAAAAATGGTGGTATGTTCCCTTCTGCAAACCATACATCAGAGTACACCACTGTCTTTGTTTATCTTTCCAGTGTAATATACCGTATTTAAACACCAGATCCTCTTATTTATGACAGCTATTAATCATAAATTATTTCCAGGACTTATATTAATTAAATGAGCTCAGAACAGTTCCCTATTAAAGTGGAACTCTGGGCATAAAACCAGGACGGGAGAGGCCCAGGAGCTCTACCCACAGCAGGCTGCATGCAAAAAACTAGATGAGGGGCAGAGACAAGACCAGTCATCCTGCACAAGGAGAGAGAGCAGCAGTGACCAGTCTTTTTTACAGGAAGCTCCTGCACAGTGGCAAAATTTCACACTGGATTACTGCACAGACCTAGAAGAATTCCACTTCACGTTAGAATATATATGCATTTTCTATTTATATAATATTTGCTTGTCGTGGAGATCAGCTTTAAGAATGGTAATCCAACCAGCTCAGCCCAGTACTGTCACTTCAATCTACCTGACTCCCTTTGTTTTCAGACCCAAAGAATAATCATTATTTATTGTGCTAAAAATGGGTAAACAAATAGAATCCAAAGCCCAAAGCCTGAAGCAAAGCATATGTCCAGTAAAATTATACAAATCTACCATGCCTTTTTCAAATTTGTAGCAAAGCGTTCCCCTTTTTGTAGACCGGAAATTATTCATGCACTTAGACACAATTCATAAATATCAGCTAGTGTACTAAGAGTGTTCTTAAACAAAATATCTCTTCTACAGCCTGGAAATAAGGAACGGTGGAGGTGCCACCATCACAAGTCTGCTCTCATTTTGCGATCTACACTACAATAATAACATCTCAAACCTGATTGGCTACAAAGGGCAAGTCTTCCATTTGTCTTCATTGTTTTTCTGTAAATTAGCACCAATGTGTCACATGGTGGGAGGGGCAAGCTAGAGTCTCTACAGGAGTGGGCTTTCCTCTGCAGTCTTCTGTAAGGGTCTTATAAGAAGCACTAATAGTATGTCAGGGGTTAAAGCATTATACGGATGGTACGGCCCCCAGCTGAAGTGATGTAGCAAAGAACAGCTGTGAAGTAATTCTACTAATGATGAGGATAATAAGCACATGGCAGGGTTCAGGGCTGGCTGCTGAAGCTTCACTGCTCCTGAATAGATAGAAGTCATTAAATACCCTTGATTATCTCTGACCAATATGTAATGGGTTTACAGCCCTTTCAATTAGTCAGTATTTGCCTAGGACTCATTATTTTGCCTTTTCTAAAGTAAGAAGTCCAGCGGTTCACTGTTCAGTGGAATTTCCGCTCAGCTAAGTGGGCAGAGGCCAGTGACCTTTGGAAAAGTTGGATCTCAGAGGCAAAAGTAAGTCCTGGTTGTAGACGGCTATGAAAGCAAGAAGCAGGCTACTGATTTCACCTTTCCCTCTTCTGACTTGAAAATGAAGATCCGTAGAGCTATATTTGTCAACTGTGAGCTTAGCACGCTCTGTTCATCCTCCTCAGAGGGTACATTACTTTCATATATGCTAACTATTGGCTCTCTGAAGTACTGTATGAATACCTGTGACAGTTTGTACTGAGACTGCTGCTCTATAGATAATTATGCTGATGTCAAGTTATGAAAGCTGTTGCACTGGAATAATACATAACAAACTGATAATACATTCAGCTAGTATGATTTACAAGTGCAGGTTATAATATACTATCTATATTTACTTACACACACGCACATTATAAATACACTTAAAGGAGAAGTACAGCCAAAGCAGTTTGTTCTGCACTCCTATGACCTGTTTTCAGCAGACAGCAGGCTGAAGCCCACTGTCGGCTGACTTCACAGAGGCGGTCAAGGCTCGGGCAGGATCACGACAATGAAGTCTGGAACTGCCCACATGCCTGGACTGGCACCCTGCTCAGCCTTTCAGCGAGCCGCTGAGAGACTGACCTGGCTGCTCCCGCCCCCTCCACAGTTCAGCACTCCAGTAAGGTAGGGAGCTCTGAGAACCGAGCGATCAGCGGTGTTTGATCAATTGGTTCTCAGTGTTAGAGCAGACTGATGCTGCATCCACCTAATGAATTGAACTCAAAGATCTATGACTTCTTTCTATGTACACAAAAGGCCTATTTCTCTCTAATATTGTTCACAAATCTGTCTAAATCTGTGTTAGTGAGCACTTCTCCTTTGCTGAGACAATCCATCCACCTCACAGGTGTGGCATATCAAGATGCTGATTAGACAGCATGATTATTGCACAGGTGTGCCTTAGGTTGGCCACAATAAAAGGCCACTCTAAAATGTGCAGTTTTACTGTACTGGGGTGGTCTGGGTGTCCGAAAACCAGTCAGTATCTGGTGTGACCACCATTTGCCTCATGCAGTGCAGCACATCTCCTTCGCATAGAGTTGATCAGGTTGTTGATTGTGGCCTGTGAAATGTTGGTCCATTCATCTTCAATGGCTGTGCAAGGTTGCTGGATATTGGCAGGAACTGGAACACGTTGTTGTATATTCTGATCCAGAACATCCCAAACATGCTCAATAGGTGACATGTCCGGTGAGTATGTTGGCCATGCAAGAACTGGGATGATTTCAGCTTGCAGGAATTGTGTACAGATCCTTGCAACATGGGGCCGTGCATTATCATGCTGCAACATGAGGTGATGGTCGTGAATGAATGGCACAACAATGAGCCTCAGGATCTCATCACGGTATCTCTGTGCATTCAAAATGCCATCAATAAAATGCACCTGTGTTTGTTGTCCATAGCAAACACCTGCCCATACCATAACCCCACCACTACCATGGGCCACTCAATCCACAACGTTGACATCGGCAAACCGCACACCCACACAACACCATACAGGCTGTCTGCCATCTGCCATTTGCCCTGTACAGTGAAAACTGGGATTCATTTGTGAAGTGAACACCTCTCCAAAGTGCCGGATGCCATTGAATGTGACCATTAGCCCACTCAAGTCGGTTACTACAAAGAACTGCAATAATAATGCTGTCTAATCAGCATCTTGATATGTCACACCTGTGAGGTGGGTGGATTATCTCGGCAAAGGAGAAGTGCTCACCAACACAGATTCAGACAGATTTGTGAACAATATTTGAGAGAACATAGAAAAAGTCGTAGATCTTTGAGTTCAGCTCATGATAAATAGGGGCAAACACAAAAGTGTTGCGTTTATAATTTTGCTCAGTATATATATATATATATATATATATATATATATATATATATATATATATATATTTATTTCTATACTTCTCTTCTAAAGCTGTTCACCAAGCTAAACTCCAGTTTAAATAGAAAATGAAATCCCACTATGTATTCTTAACTCAGAATAGCCCCTTCTATTGCCCTCAGCCTCCTCCAAGTCTCCAAATTCCTTACTTTTTTGCTGCTGTGATCCAACTCTCTCTTAGAAGGTGGCTATGTTTGTTCTTCAGGGTCCCACTGTATGTAGGAACATATTTTATTTATTTATTTCAGGTACTTATATAGCACCATCAATTTACACAGCGCTTTGCATATAGCATACATTCACATCAGTCCCTGCCCTCAAGGAGCTAACAATCTAAGGTCCCTAACTCACATTCACTCATGTGCCTGCAAGGGAGAAAACCCACGTAGGCATGGAGAGAACATGCCAACTCCAGCCAGGTAGTGCTGTGGTTGGGATTTAAACTACCGACCCCATTTGTAGTAGTGGTGCATATGACCATAATTAGCTTGCACTGCTCATTGCAAACAAAAGGAACTGAGGGAAAAAGCAAAGATTTGAGAGCATACAGAAGATGTTACAAGGAAGCAGAAAAACACAGTAACAAATGATTTAATGAAAAACAGATTATCTTTGCAGAATAAAGATGTTGTTTAGTGTCACTTTAATCCACAATTTAAATCCATATATATAACCTGTTTTACTTGCAAAAGGATTTGTAATTCTGTTTATCCTTGTGATATAGGCACCCCTGCCAGACAGCACAACCAGGTCCTGGACCTCTCTGCCGATTACAGTGCAGTTAAGCAACAGCCTGATCCAGGCCCCAATCTGGGATTGGACAATGATGGAGCCACAATACACTGATGAATTCTTCCTTGTGTTTCCACTCTCTAATCACGTTCCCCATAATAAAGTAACATCAACGTCCTGCACTACACAACGATGCATTCAGCAGCTGATGTACTATAACATTTTGATGCAAGAGTATAGCAATCTGTATTATGGTATCTCTATAACTCACAGAATAAGTGGAGAGACAGCGGAAATGTTACACTCCAAACCAAACATTTATCCTGGCTATTCTATTTCCACAATACCACACTGGACAACTCAGCTACATAGGAGCCCTGGAATTCTACCAATAAACTAATAATGAATGACAATGACAAGCTAATGAAATCTAGTCATAAGCCTATTCTGTTATCTTATTAGTCTGTCTAGATTGTAAACCAATGGCACCTAAGCTTAGGAGCACTTTGTACACAGAAACAAGTAGTACCACCTGTTACATTTACACTGGAGAGTAGAGACTTCCACCATGCTCTTAAAAGTCCAATTTAACACTGGCGACCAGTATGATGGCACCCTGAAAATAACATATATTTACTAATAAAGGTTTCCAAAGTATTTGAAAATCTGTGATATTGAGAAGGCTAAGTGCTGCAAGTACTGTAAAGCCAAACCAAAGGTGTGTGGGGTCTGGTCAAACTCAGCATGCCTCCTATTAAAATCCTATGAAGACCCACAGTAAAAGCTGGTATAGTACAGCTCCAGCACATACAGCCAGTACTGGTATTGGCGTGGTAGCTGTGTGTGTGTGTGTGTGTGAGCAATACTGACATTACTAAATTCTTGGAGTATAAAAAACAACACCATCCCTTCTCATGTTATCTCTAGCACTTGAATGTTAGACACAGTTCAGGAGATGCACATGGTTCACAATTTTCCTGGTGCACCCTGGAAATGGACTCTTCATAAAAAATTCATTCAGCATTACAGCATTGAACTGTGCATTCCCAAAGCATGACAGCAGTATGGATTTTTATAGGCTTCTTAACTCTTCAGTCTCCGGAATAAATGTAAATAACATTAAGGGCAACAATGGCAAATGGGAACTTACTGTGAGATGCTGGAAGAGCCACGCCCTCATTATATTTGTTGCTACTTTGGGGAATATGCCTCTTTTCTTTTGCCTTTTTTTGTCTTTGTCTGGGTCGTCATCATCCCCTGTGCCTGGAGAGGCCACGCTGTTATCTAATACGTCCCCTGCAGGAAGAGAAACACAAAGACTCAACATCAGACAAGTGTCATCAACAAATCTATACATACTTTGCAAAATTTGGTGTTCATTGAAGTTGTCAATTTCACCTAAGTATGGCCATACATAGACAACTGTCTTACTGCAGGAACATGCCCATTCTCCTTCACATTGACAAAGTGTTGGAACCCATTGTAGCCCTCTTCCCAACTATGGCAACTTAAAGACATTGAGAAGTTTGTTTCCTCTTCTAATTAAATTAACAGCTGTTTACACAGAGATGCCAAAAAAAATTGGAAAATCTTTTTTATGTGATAAAAAATCCTTCTGACATTCCGATTGCGTATTGTAAGCCCTCAAATTAAGTTTTAGGCAGCTTAACAGTAACTATCAGGGCCTAAATGCCCACCACTGGTCACAGTTCAGCTTAAATAACCCAATCAGATTCATGGAAAAAAAGTCATATTTTTTTATCCCAAATTAGCCCACAAGATTTACCAGTGGCAGCCTTAACACTCATTCTTGAGTAATTCTAAGCTGAAGAAAACAATCAGTCTTCTGTAACTTAGAATAAAGTTCATCTTACTTCTCTATAGTAATATGACACTTAATTAAAGCCCAGTGTTCCTGTACATTCTCTGTACCAATCCAAATGCTGTGAAGGTGTAGGCTCTCCATCATCAGTAGTATCTTTACCATGTGATAGTACTACGATCAACTGTCTATTATCTGTCACCTTTTCCTAACTACTGAAGAACCATTATTTTCCATGTGTACAACTACTAAAAGTAGAGACCGCTGAAAAGAGTCATTATGAGCAATGCAGCTCAGCAACCTCTCAACTACCACCAGGTCAATACTGGATCTAGGTTGCTGCTTATTATTACACTATTCCATACCAGCTCACTGTCCTAACACTGATGATATTGCCTAATCTATTTGTGCAGTAACTAAACTACAGTATGTTGTCCTTCGATGGTCTGAGCAAAGCATGTCCAGTACCATCTAGGCAGGGTTTCACAAATGTCCTAAATAGTCATAGAACAAAATGTGTGGTGTAAATGAACAAATAGTGGACATACTGTACATAGCAGTGGTTACTGAACAATCGGATTTGACCAACATCAATATGGTTTTATCTGAGGACAAATTAAAGATGAATTAAAGGAGAACAAAGCACGAGTAATAAGGATGTAAAGTATAACTTTGTGACATTTTTATAATTTAGCCGGTTTTAAACCTATCCAAAGCAACATTCTGCTAATTGGGGTCTTAGACAACATAGCTACAATTTAACCTACTGCAGACTCAACCCCCAATGAATCCTACCAATTTTCACTCTTTGATACAGAGCTTGCTGTCAGTTAGTATGAGTGGATTTGCAATATTTGCATGCATTTCTATAGTATACAATCAGAAAAAGGCAAGCCAAATGCAAAGAACCTAATAGTACATACTATACATACATTTAATCCTGGATCATGGATCACAGATTGAGAGCAAATTCTTGTATAATCCATGCAGTCACTATGCAATGGATTCCCCACATGGTAATCCCAGCTTGTAAGGTTCATAACCATAACCAATAAACTGTGGGCATAGGAGGTGTAATTAAATATTCACCAACACCACTCCAAGGATAAACAGATCATCAGTGTGTAGGTTTCTTGTAGTCCCAGACTGATAGGATGTGTTTAGAAGCACCACAACTTCACCAATTTTACTCTAAAAGACCCGAGCACACTAAAGCCTCGTACCCACAATGAGAATATCAGATGAATGATCACCTGTTTTTTGGGGTTTTTTTGCATGCTAGTCCAATATTGAAAATGAAGGCATGCGCAGGGGGTGTGCCAGGTGTGCCTAGGCACACCCTTATCGCTATGTGTGTTGCTGATTCCCCCTACTTCCTGGACCCCCCTCCATGTTGGCTCACCCTGCCCTGTAGTGCTGCTGGCTTCCCTCCTCTCTCCCCAGTTGCTGCAGGGGGTGTTTCACGATGAAGAGCAGGGGAAGGGGCTAGTAAATAGTTCATTTTCTAAATGAACACAGTGTACACTGTGTCCATTCATAACTGAAGCATAGTAACAGTGTTTACTATGTTTAAGTTTGTGAATGAACAAGAAGCCATTCAGCACAAAGTGCTTCCCATTCCTTCACTGGCCCATGCAGTTGAGGCTGCAGAGAAAGGCATGTGTGTTTGCGCTTTGGGGTGCACACCCTAATGCAATAGGCTGCGTACACCTATGCAAGAGGCTATTATTCTTTAGTTTCCTAGCATGCGAGGTCTTGCTCTTCTGATTTTTTTCGGCTGAATACTGTACTGATTAAATGGAAATCGTACGATCTGGTATCGTGCAAGAAAAATGTTCATGTTTGTCCCGTCTGATCATTTTTGACGAACTGTCGTGATCTTCTCTTGAGAACTGTGTACTAATGATCAGATTATCATACGATAGCTCTGAAAGCAGTATTTTTCATCCGATTTTCTGATCATGTGTACTAGGCTTTAGAGACAATTTCAATGAATGGTGCTACATGTTAATATACTCAGAGCTTGAACTGAACTTCATGCACCCTGGGCGAATTGTCTTGTACTCCTGCTCTTAGTCTAATTGGCTTACTAGGCTATTGCTGGCCATGAACAGTTAAATTTTCATGTAAATGTTCATACATAAATTTGGAAAAATCATTTGTCAGAACAATTTTTTTGCTATCAACTATTTTTTTGTGAAAGCCCTTAAAATTTTGTCCAGTCCTGCTATCTGAATGGAATCCAAGACATATTAAACAGTCAAAATGCACTGAGTGTGCGATCTGCTGTGGGTGTCAACATAATCCTAATAATAGCCCAAATGCAGATTGCAAACGCAGTACGTTTGCCTGCACCAGATCACATGGCACTGCAGTAAGTACCATTGCGTTTTTGAAATGTGGTGCATGCACTACTTTGTAATCAAATGAATAGGCTGAAAATCACATCACACAGCGCCGTAGCATTGTGGTCCGTGTTCCTGTGCGATTCAGGTGTGAACTGGCCCTAAAATATGTAAGATTTTTCCCAAACGAAAACCTACCCTGCTAGCAGTCTGATTCTATGTTGTTTGCTGGCATTGCATATACCAACACTGGCAATGTACTCTTTGCTGTTTTTGTTTAGTCCTACAAATCCCAAGAGAGCACTAGCACCAGAACAAGGCAACTACCTGCACCAACATAGCATTTCAGTCCCATTATTAAGCTAACCTTTAGCAATGAAGCCAATTACAGTATTTAGTGAATAAGTAACAGCTAAGAACAGTACCACAAAACAGCACTGAAACTGTTAAAATTAAAAGAAAAAAGAGATACGCTCGTCAACGCCTGTGTGCCAACTTAATCAGAAGTTTCCATCACCCAGTCTTGCTCTTTTGTGCTTTTCCATGGCATTAATTGTGCATTAGCAAAAATCATTCACTTTTAAGAGCCTTGCTTATTTTTTTCGCCCTGCGGCTCCGATGCCTTGAAAGCAATGCCTGCAGGGCATGTGAATTATGTATCTAAAAAAACCCTGCTGCCGGGGCAATACTGGCCCCCACCTTCTGAAAATTTATACTGCCATGTCTCCCCCTTTTTGGGAAGGCATCAATCAATGCAGGCCGGATATATCGCTCGCATGCATTAATATTTGAACTAATAACTTTCGGGGGGTGGAGGGGGGACAGGGCAGCTAGGGCTAGACATGGATGTGAGTTACTTGTGGGATAATCAAATGCAAAATAAATGAAGATTAGGAGGACACTCTGTCACTGAGTCTCCATGTTCTAAGCAGCCATCTTGTTCGTTATAGAATTCAGGAAAAGAAGAGCAGTTTTTAGCACCACATATTCATTACTTGCCAAAAACATATTCTGTCCTCTGCAAGGCAGATCAAAGTTTCTTGCCTTTATTTTTACCAAATGATGGTACAGTTTAATTTCTATATATTTGAAGCAGTAAAAAGCTAATGGCTGAATATATTTATAATTAACATAACTGACAGTACCACTGGTATGTTTACTGCATGTTTTGCACACATTTTAGAAATAAAATATGGAGACATTTGTTGAAATTATTCTGTTTTGAATTTGACAATGTTTTGAACTGCCCAAAAATATTTTCTGTTTGTAAATTTGTAGCTTTTATTTCATATGTTATGAAGTTGGCACTATGTGGACACTAAAGATTTTTTTTTCAATTCTTTATTTAAAGTGGTTGTCAACTTTGACAACCACTTTAACCTACAGGTAAGCCTATGATAAGGCTTACCTATAGGTGCACTGCATATCTCCTAAACCTGCACGATTCAGGAGATATGCAGTGTTGAAGCTGTGCCGACGTCACGTCGGCACATGCGCAGTGAAGGAACGGCCTGCGTGCCGTTCCTCCACTGCCACCGTGCCCTGACTGGCCAGTCACACCGCCGGAGTCGCAGCCCCGGAAGCAAGAGGGGCTGAAGATGGATGCAGCCAGCACAGGGGACAGCGCTGGACGTCGCAGGCTTCGTTTGCAGGTAAGTGGCACATAATGAGCTACTATGCGATGCATAGTAGCCCATTATGCTTCTACATTACAGGGGAACATAGAGGAAGTAAACCCTATCTGGGCTTACTTCCTCTTTAAGATTTTCAGAATACAAAAAAAAAAACAGGATACAAAATCAACGATAAGTCAATATAGTTGGCGTATGTAGCACAAACAAACATAAGTGTGAGTAGACAGGTATGTTGGAGGGATCTCCCCGACATTTGTTTACAGATATCTGGAAAGGTGATGCGCAAGAAAATCTCAACATAAACAGGGTCAGCCCGTTACAACTATGAATTTATGAAATTTAACCATCTATTCATAGAAAGAAGGGGGCTGGGGGGGGGGTGGGGACAAGTTGAGGAGTGGCCTGGGGGGGGAGCTGTTATGTGCTGAGGTTCAGAGTATGGTGGTCTGCAGAGTGACCTCCTGGCGCTCTAGTCTATCATGGATCAGAGCCAGTAGAGAGCCTATTAATATTACCCCCCACTGACCCAAAGGAATTCAGGATCTAGAAGCGAGATCAGCTACATAGTCTGGGGAAAAGGTGCAGCCAAACCAGTAGAACTGGGTTTTGCAAAACTGTTCTTCTTTGTAATTGTAAGAAGCCAGAATGTCTTCGATTGTGAAATTTAATGGATTTCACTTAACTGGACCTCCATGGGAGGTGAGATCATCTGCTACCAGAATAGGGGGATGCGGGCCTTAGTTGCATTGAGAAGATGGGTGGTGAGAGGGTTTTTGTAATATTTGGAGGACATAGGAGCCAGATGTGGCAGGAAGGCTACTAGATCGTCATCTAGTCATCGACCGGTCAGTTTGTAAACCAAATTTCAAACCCATGTCCAAAATGGTAGCAGAAATGGGCAGGTCCAAAATATGACTTAAGATGTTTTCCAGTGGCCAGAAGGCTGTTTGGTTTGATTGGTGTCAAAGAGAAGGACAATTTGTTGCTAATTTTGGGATTTCTTTTCACTGGCTCATGCAAATTCCACATTTTAATTTATTGCTAAGTTTGAGTGTTAATTAGATATATTGATTTTGATAAATAAACATAGTATTCCGTTTTATATTCTAACGTAAGCTCCTCCATATGCATTTTAATTTTGATTTTGTATAAATGAGCAAAGGGGGGGGGGGGGGGGCAAATG
>BLSH010324264.1:625738-640944 GCA_018402905.1 Glandirana rugosa | reverse complement strand
TTTTTTTGGATTTGTATTTTAGCAAAAAGTAAGAAATTTGGGTTTTTTTGCAAAATTGTCGCTCTTCTTTTATTTATAGCGGCGATCAGAAATGATGCAGAGGTGATCAAATACCACCAAAAGAAAGCTCTGTTTGTGGGAAAAAAGGACGCAAATTTTGTTTGGGTACAACGTCGCACGACCGCGCAGTTTTCAGTTAAAGCGACGCAGCGCCGAATCGCAAAAAGGGCTCCGGTCCTAAAGCTGGAAATCCTTCCGGGGCTGAAGTGGTTAAAGCACGAGTGGTGAAGACATAGGAGATTTGTGTCAAAGAAACATTGGTGTTGGGATTATGTCACATTGGACTTTTTAATTCATTCACTTTGTTATTTGATACTCTGTCATTGTATATGGTTTGTTTAGATTAGTAAGCACCATGCCTTTATCACCTTCTAATCACTATGGGTGGATTTGTTCCACTTAAAGGGGCAGCGACATCTATTTGATGTTTTATATTTATTTATTTATCCATAGGCGCCATACACTGGTCTATTTTTTCATTACTTTAGGTTGAGAGTTGCTGCCATCATTTCACCCAATCAAATGTATAATGCTTAGGGATCTCATTTTTTGCACTTTTTAAAGTATTAATGCATTTTTATTTATATGCTGTGTCTGTTCATATGCCTAGACGACAGTTCAATGTTAACTTGATAGCTTCTGAATATGTCTCATAAGTGCCTTAGCTGGTGATGTTATTTTTCTATTCAGGTTAAAACAAACAAATCTATATGTTCCAACACCTACTCCATATCATTGCTTCGCTAGTCTGATGACCAGATTTTGTTTTGGTAGAATGCAGTTCCTCTGCTCCTCAGTTCTCAGAAGTGATATGAGAATGCAACATTTCTTAGCAACCTAGCTTTTCTCTTGTCCCTTTCATGTACAATACCTGGGAGGCCCCTGGGAGAAGTTAGGATTATGTCCTGTGTTGTTGGCCTGAAGTGGACTGTGAAAAGTGCTGGTGTCTGGTTCCGCTTCGAGACCAGATAACGGAAGAGCTTAGTTTGATTTTATTTTAACTAGTTTTCCATTTTCGTGTGAGACAGAACAAAGTTGAATTCCACACAGAGGAACTGATACAGAGGAAAAAAAATGAGAACGCTGCCAGTATGAGCAAAGCCTGAATATTCCTTCTCAACGCTAGTTTGTTATAAGTTTGCTTACTTGGTTGACACAATAGTTTAAATGCAAACTGTGTTCATTTTCCATTCCTTTTATCAAATCTGACTTGCAGAATAAACTATTCAGAAGACATCAAAATGATCAACAAATATAAATGCTGCCTGTTATATAAAGAAAAAAAAATGGAACGCATTAACTCCTACTTGCAATCACAGACTCTCTCTCTCTCTAGGAGATCAGGAACACAATGTTAAGTGTATACTTCAAGGTCCTGTTTTATTCCAGCCTGACAGATATGCCACAATTGCAGCCACGAGTCAGCGTCTAAAATAAACATGTAGGTTATAAATCCTCAGCCCCCTCTCTGTACTTAATTCTTTCAGTAATCAAATGCAAATTGGATCACACTCAAATTTGTGAGTCACTGAAAAAAGAGGTGCATTGGTTGTTACAGTGCTAAGCCCTAGGCAGCCCCCCCTCTAAACTGGACACATGATCACTGGCTATTTTCGTGCTTAATGATGCCCACATATACTGTACACTGTGATCTGGACACTCAGAATAATTATCTAATGGCCATGCCAATAAGCAGTTGGGTGCTCTTTCAAAAGCAAGGCATTGCAATGTCACTGGCACATCAAAAGTCTACCTGCAGTCTTAAGGAGAAATCTCATCATCCTGCTTTTCTGGAATAGAGATTGAACCTGGGTATAGCAATTATCTTAAAAGTGTAGAAATTGGCAGGAACTAGTAAAATCAGTAAGAGATTAATTCATTTCAAGTACAAAAATATTCACAAAACAGCTGTTAAACTGAAAAATAATGTGCAAACTGATTTTCCAAAAGGAATGAAAAATATTTCTGGCAGATGATGGTTAGAAAGAGACGTTAAAGGAGTGAACCAATATGCTGGACAGGGGAGTCTTAAGGCCCATACACACGGTCAAATTATCGGCCGAAATTTTTCGTACGACAGCCTGTCGTCCGATAATCTGACCGTTAGTATGCTCCATTCGACAGCCAATTTTCATTTATCATCCAACAAAAGCTGGATGAACCGACTAGAAAATTTTTGTCTGCCGACAAGGCCACGTCCGATTTTCGGCTTGTCTGTACAGAAGTTGGACAAACAAAAGTTGAAAGTACAAAGAACCCAGAAATCCAGAACCCAGGAATGAGCCGGAAGTGTTTGGTTGTGTAAACACGAAATCAGCGGAAGGGGCCCAAAGGGTGACGCACGAAAACTGAACTTCCTCTTTATATAGCATGTCACTATGTTCTCCTTTGTCGAATGATAATTTTACTAACGTCAGTATGCTAGACAGAATCACGGACAGCCGATTTTGGGAAAAATTGGACATGCGGTTGTACGACAATTGCAGTGTGTGTATGAGGCTTTAGTGCCATGTTGATTAAAATCTGCTATATCACTAGCACATATAATCAAAATGGAAAACAATTCCACAGAATGTCACTAAATCATTGCATAGCAATTGTTTGTATTTTGAAGCATTGTTACATTTTTTATGATCCTGTTGATCTTATTAATGTCCTACCATTGGAATGACAGACAGCCTCCAAGAAGTTGTTTGGCTAGGAGACTTTGCAGCAGTAAAGATTTACCAACAATGCGGGTAGGTGAGTATAGGATTTTAGGGGGATGATAGAAATGGGTCACTTAAAGGACAACTGTACAAAAAGTACAGTTATCCTTTAAGGTGGCCAGAGAAAGTAGCTTGCATACTCCTGATATAGCCACCTTCAGTCTGATAGGGCAACAATCTGAGGTAAAAGGAACACTAAGTACAAAGGCTTTATATTATATACAATTTCTGTTAATTGGAGATCTTTAAAGTGTCTTGGCACAGTACAACCTATGTTCCTTCCTCCCTACCAGCAATGGCATGATTAATGCAATAAGCAATACTCCTAATATAATAGGCAGATCGGAGGCAATATCTTCCTATGACACAAGCAGACTGTGTCCATGTCATAACTTGTTGGAAAAGACACTTTATATTTTTTTTTTTACATGGGCAAATGGAATGGCAGCATTCTTTCTTTGGAAGTTCTTAGGACGGTCAGACATGCTATAGAGGCAAAGCACACTTAAGATCTTGGTAATTGATTGTAACACAATCTACATGCATTAGACAGAGTTCAGTTAGGTAGTGATTTAGTGGTTTGGGGAGATGCTTTGAACATTAACTGAGGCAGTAGGACCATGTCATTTCTAAAGTGACTGCAAAGTATGTCTCTGTAGTGTTGTAAATTTCATTGAATTTTTGAAAGGCGGGGATACATGGCATCATGGGACAGGTGGTAAAACGACCTTATTAATTAATATTTGATTAAGGTTTAGCATCTATAGCCAGGGTCAATGCAGAAAGTGTGCACCAACTAAGGCTATTATGGCACAATCAGGTGACAGAAAATGGCTGGTTTGTTGCTAGCTAACTTTGCTGCAATTCCTTAGGTACGACCAGCTCAAAACTCTGTATAACATATGCAGGCTGATTTAGTTTAGGTGAGAATCTTCCGTCACTACATTGAGTAAAGATTCACTTCAATTATCTATTTAAGTGAAAAGCAAATTCCTGTTTATTTATTCATTCGCACTTGATTGGGTATTTAAAAACAGGTCCAATTTATTGAGTGAAGATTTTCAATTCCTTTGGAAAATCAGCTCCATAGTGTGAAAGTAAGCTTATGGGAACTATATGCACACGCAATCTTGTATTTATGTACAATTTCATCTGTTGATAGACATGTTTACCAGAAAAGGTTTACTTTTAGGGAAACCTGAAGTTTTTAAAAACCATTTACAGGTATATTGAAAAAAATAGGAACTTAAATAAGTAAAGTACCAAAATCGAAGATCCAGTAGCTATTGCAAACAGTAAAAATGTAAAGTGCAGAACAAACTGCAATTGTAAATTGTAGTATACTTGGTGTATGGCTGTACATAGATGGATGGGCACCTCACCAAAAGAAATAGGTAGTGAGATATCTGCCAGTCCTTGAGTGTAGTGATATACCTCTAGGGCTCACTGTGATCTTCTTCCCATCTTGGCCAATGGTTGAATACACTGCACATGCTATCTGTAACATTTTATCTATTCTCTATTGAGCAGGCATTGACTGGCACTCATATCTGTGTGCAATAACATTTCTATTGATAAGAAGCATTCATTCCCTTCAAAATTCTGCATTACCTGATGGACACCCAGTGTTCATGAGCAGATCAGGATTATTGTTTATAAATAACGGGCCGTGAATGACCATTCTATTCCTGTTCTGACTACATACTTGACAATTTTCTTGACAATTCCAGAGCTATCTAAGAACTCCCAACCATAACAATCTGCCATCCCATGGTTCCATTTGCTACCCAGTGTCAATGGAAACTGAAACAGATACTGAATGAGACCACTGTAGTGGCAGCTAAGGGGCAGGATTTCATGCCAGATTTGCTCTGATCTCCTATGACTGAGGAAAAAAAATTAAATCTAGGTGGCAGTTTGCCGTGGTAGAAGTTGATTGAAAGCTCCAAAACTGCCAAAAATATGGCTAGTATAACAGTTTATTAGTTGCCATAACATTGTATCCATAAAGGTATATATATTATCATCAGACAGAGTCTCTAGGCAGAAGAAAGAAAGAGACAGACCATTCAGAGAACAATAACAACTATTCATAACTAAAAGTTGTCCAGACTGCAGATAATAGCTTTAATGTCTGGATTATTTTCCAGAAACGTTGATCGCTTTTTAGCTGTATTTTCTGGACTGCTTCCTAGATTTTCTACATGCTCTTACTTTATTCAATAGCCCCCCAGTGCTGACCAGAAGAAAGGCTGGCCAGGGATTATTATATAAAAATGTTTAGTAAGGAGGAGGGAGGGTGTGGGCAGGAGTGGGGTGAAAGGTTAAGTCAGCAGGGACTTTGGAAAACAAGGCAGACAAGTTGGTATAACATTTAAAAGGAGACAGGAAGTCAAAGAAGTCTCTTGTGACCAAGTGCAACAGAACAGAGAGATATTTCAGGGGACACTGGCACTGGCAAAACCCACATACAGGCTAAATTATGACATTTTACAAGCTCAGATGGCCCCTCTTAAATCATCCAGTTGCCTGGACTGGACATCATGTGCCTGAAAGTACATCTAACATACTAGTTATTATTTCAATTATGTACTAAGGAATATAAGACATATTGTAAGAAAATCTCAGATGGGTTACTTGATTTAGAAGACTCAATTCAAGTGGAGCCAGAGATCATGCATACCATTGTAATGACTTGATGGTTAAATTGTCCGTACTTACAGTAAATTAATTTATTAAGGAAATGTACTGAAATATGGGGAAGCTATTGCTAACGTATTGCTAATTTTCTGCTAATGCTAGCTGTCTGGCTATCTCTGGCTTCAGAACTTCATTCAAATACCTGAAACATGCATGAAGCAAGAAAATAAAGCTCAGGTATTTGAAATCTAATAGTTAGGCTGGCCATACATTATACAACTTTCTTGTACAATTTTCCTTTCGATTTACCAAAACCATATAATATGAGATCAAACCTAAACACTTTCAATTTGTATACAGTAAGGCAGGTCCTTGCACTATTTTAACCGGTTCCCCACCGCGCGCCGTCTTTTTACGGCGGCAGTGGGGGAGCCCTGCGCGAATGGCCGTAAATAAACGGCGATTTGCTTTTGGCCACCAGGGGGGGTGCGCGCACCGGCGGCGCGCGCGCGCACCCGCCGCACTCCTGAGGAGTGTGTCCGCGGCTCCGGTGGACCCGATGTCCGCCGGCGAGCCGCGATGAGCGGCTACAGGGAAAAGAACGGGGAACCGCCGATGTAAACACGGCGGTTCCCCGCCCTGTCAGTGGGGCATGAGAGATCTACTGATCCCTGTCACTGGGATCAGTTAGATCTCTCATGCCCATGTTAGCCCAACCCCCCCACAGTAAGAACACGCCCAGGGAACACTGTTAACCCCTAGCTCTCCCCCCCAGGTTAACCCCTTCACTGCCAATGACATTTACACAGTAATCAGTGGACATTTAAATTTCTGATCGCTGAATAAATGTCATTGGTCCCAAAAAAGTGTCAAAAATGTCCGACATGTCCGCCCCAATATCGCAGTACCTCTAAAAATCGCAGATCACCGCCATTACTAGTAAAAAATGAATCTATTTGTGGGAAAAAAAGGACGCAAATTTTGTTTGGGTACAACGTCGCACGACCGCACAATTGTCAGTTAAAGCGACGCAGTGCCGAATCGCAAAAAGTGCTCTGGTCCTAAAGCTGGAAAACCTTCCGGGGCTGAAGTGGTTAAAGAAAATTGAAAAGGAATGTATGGTCAGCCAGAGCTAATGTAAAATGCTATAAAAAGGGTACACAAATACCTAATTTTGATGCAGAAAAATAGCAATGACACCAAGCACAGAAACATACATATAAAATATCCTGCCAAAACCTCTCTTTAAAAAGATGACCTGTTATAAATATTAGGCTATGGTCCTTGAAGTAAGCTGCTGTTATGTTAAAAATTCCTGCAAACAGAATTGAAATTTAGACATTTTCTTGTTCAGTAAGCTTCTCGGATACTGCAGGTGGCTTGAAACCTGGGGCATTCAATTGTGAAAATAACTGTAACTATGAAGTCAAGCATTTTCCCTACTGCACATTGCTGAGGGTCAGTAGGACTGCACATCACACTGAGGATCAACGGCAAGTTTGGAGCATTAAAACCTTTAGAGCCAAGACTGAGATTTCCATAATAACTTTGTGGTCTCTATAAAGGTACCTGCAACCACCTTTTTGGGGCCTTCTTTTCAGGCCTGTTGTCATTTTAGTAGCCTAAACATAACAACAGGTTAACTTAAGGTATAAAAACTGTAAGTAAGTAAAATTAGCAGATCTTCCTATAGCAACTAGACAGATGCTTCTGTTATTTCTTATATCAGCCACTTTATGCTTCCAGTGGTAAGATAATTCCATCACAGTACTACAAGTATTTTGCTGCTAAAAGCACACATTATGTTGCAAGTGGGGGCAGTTAAGAGAGTTATGTATTTACTGAAACCCAATGCTGTCTCCACACAAATACTTAAAAGTAGATGATAATGAAGTGTGTTACTTGGATAATGTCATCAATTGTATGTAGCATATTGTATAGAATCTTGTACCTGCCAGTGGACACACAAATCTACTTTAACATTCACACACAACTTTACCATGGAATGGTGATGGACAAATGTCATATGTTGTTATTTATGTGCTAAGAATGGGCACATACCCATTTATGCACATGCTAAAATTAAAGTGGTTGTAAAGGCAGAAGCTTTTTTTTATCTTAATGCATTAAGATAAAAGCCTTCTCTGTGCAGCAGCCCCTCTCAGCCCCCCTAATACTTACCTAAGCTCATCTCGATCTAGTGATGTTGCACAAGAGACTTGGCTGTCTGCGACTCTCCCTTCTAATTGGCTGAGACAGCAGAGAAGCGCTCCCACTGCTGTCAATCAAAGTCAGTGAGCCAATGAGGAGAGAGAGGGGGCAGGACCAGGCCATGGCTCCGTGTCTAAATTGACACATGGAGCTGCGGCTTGGCTTGGGTGTCCCCATAGCAAGTATAACTAAAGGCAAAATGTTTTTTTTTAGTTTTGGATAGAGTGGAGAGGGATTAGAATCCCTGCCAGTTTTTATTGCTGTCCCTGCCCCCATAGGGAGATTCACCCTCTCTATTTGTCCTGTATACCATTAGCATTGAAAGTGAAAGTAAAGAAAATCCCAAATTTTGGGTCACCAGAAAAGTGTAATTTTTCTATTGCAAGTTAAAAATAAATCTTTTTTTAGTTTTTGGTGAAGTGGTGAGAGGGCAGACTTTCAGTTTTTTACTGCTGTCTGTGCCCCTTCTGGGGAGTGTCACCCTCTTTATTTTTGTTAAAGTAATCATTGTCACTGGAGCTGAAAGTTTTGGGAAATCCAAAAGTTTTGAGTTGTCACCAAAATAGTTATTGACAGGAAATCTTCCACTGGGGACAGACACCCATTGCAGTGACAACTATCTAAGAAGAAACTTTCCTCTCTTTAGAGAGATTTCATCTTGCCTCCTCTTTTGTTTAAGGGACAGGAGTGAAGAGAAATCTCCCCAATAGGAACCCTTTCCCAATCGATCCAAATTAAAAACAAAGTTTTGGCTTAAGATATACAGTACTTTAGTGGAGAATTCTAGAGGGAAAAAACAACTAACATTAGTTATTGTAGCTTAGCAAAACTAAAGCCTCGTACACATGGTTCGATGGTCATATGCAAACGGTCATACGACCACTAGTTGTATGATCATCCGACCGTTAGTACGCGCAATTAGAACAGCCTACGTACGACGGTCGTACAACAGAAGTTGTATAAGCAAACTTTAAAAATTTGGTAGTACCAACAAGCGGTCGTATGACCATTGTATCATGTGTACAGAGAAGCAAAACACGCATGCTCAGAAGTCAGGAACGGCCGGACGCTAATTACATGCTCTTTATACGTTCATTACATGTCAATATGTTCGGCTTGGTCGTACGATCATGTAGTGCATGACAGTACGCAAGTTACATGATCCAACATATTATTTGGTCCGTTCGTTTTGGTCCATTCGTGGAACCATGTGTACGAAGCTTTACAATGATTGTCTTTCAAAAAAACATTTTTAGGTGTAAACTAATCCACCCCCACCACTGATGGATTTAGATCACCCTGGTGTGACACCAAGAAGGATTGCAGAGCTTCTCCGGCTTCAATGGTCAGTGGTGCGAAACACAATAAGGAAATTCTGGGTTATTACTCTAACCCTAATAGTACAAGTCTTTAAAGAAAATTACTTTTTTTTGTTTAGAATATTTTTTTTTGCTCATGGGAGTGTTCTCTTTCATGTACTCTTCCTTTCTACCATTTACTTTCATACTAATACATGGAACTCAGTGAGATATGACCCAACCAACCCATAGTCACCTGGTTAGATGCCTCGTACCAGTTAAATAACCATTTTACATTGTCATACTTTATGCTGTGTCATGCTGCCAGCTTTAATATGTCAGATATATTTATATAATTATTGTTGGGGGTTCCATTGCACAGAAAATTATTTAGGGAAGCATATTATTACTTGCTAACAAATTGTCTGGAATGTCATTCTGAGATACAAGTAAAAGAGGACAGATGATGGAACCCAGTCTGTGAAAAAGTCACGTCAGGCTCTATATCAGGTAACAGGAAGGGAACTGGTTGCCACATGAATGGTGCCTGCAAGAAGAGGGGTGATGACAAGCAAGCACAATAGGGCTGTTCCTGAAATCCCAAAGTGGGTTAACCCCATCCTAACTAGATGTATAATTACCGGTATATTATCCTTACAGCCCCTCTGGATTGCCAAAGATTATGGTTAAATCATCATACTGAAATGTTTTTCACCTATATTGTACAAAATAGCACATCAGCTTTGCACACTTATCAGTTTTGCCAAGTTCGGAAATGCTAAGGAAAGCAGATTTTAGTGATCAGTCTTTATGAATAGGAAGATGCATGTAAAGCGTGGAAGCAGATATGAATTTATGGAAGTGCAGGGATCCCCCTGGAATAGACACAGAGTCTGGAAGAATATCCTGCCCTGTAACACAGAATGCAGTATGGTATTACAACATGAAGCATCCCTTTGGGACCAGCCAATAAGTGCTGAGAACATCACACAAATCAATAGCTCACCAGCCCAGCAAGAGAGCCAATACATGGGCTGTAATAAAATGTTATCCCAGGGGCAGTAATGTCTTTCCATGGGACCCTCTGACCTGATGCTAAAGCAGATTCACACAGGGGTACAGCTGTGTAATGGGATCAAGGGGTTGTAGAGGGTCATGTGCTGATCACTGCTAATGTGCGCTGTTCTTGCTGTTAATTCACCAAAATAATTAGATGTGGGGTTGCTAGACTATGGGCAAGAAAACACCCTGCTTTGATATCACATAGACTCATACAAGGTCACAGGTTTGCCCTTTGGTGAATCATATTAATGCAAACTGTGTTAAGCAATGTCTCTAACCTTAGTTTACAAGGTACAATAGTTTTCCATATGATAACAATTGTCTGCAGCAACTAAACATTTGTATGTGAGATACACACCTACATCACGGAGCTTTCTTAGCTTACCTGTTCTAAGCTGCTAAATTGGAATTCTGTTTAAAGCATACCTTATCCCAAGAACAAAAAAATGAATATATCGCATTTGACCAGTCATTAGATGTGATGTGGTGGCTGCTTTTGTTTTTTCCTGCCAGTAACACGCCTCTTGTCCTAGGGTGACACAATACTGTATCTATGGAGAAGCAGCATTGTCAACCTAGGCTGCCGTTGTGATCTGGACTATAAGTACCTCCCACTCCCCTCCATTACATATTGGAGGGAGGCCTTCTGTAGCCTTCAGAGTTAGCTGGGAACATGTAAATGCAGAGTGTATATCACAGGCAGGGAGCACAAAAAGTTTTCAGCTGGAAAGATTTCTGATGAGAGCCACAGGTTTTTTTGCACTTTTAAAATTAATATAATAAACATATTCAGCAGTATACCTAACAGACCAAAACAGAGAAGTTCATCATTAGGGTTTACATACCCTTTAAATAGGAACTTCATCTGGCCTTTACAAAACTAAAAATCAGCAGCTACATGTACTGTAGCTGCTGACTTAAAAAAAAAAAAAAAATAGATTATAAAGTCCAGCATTATCTTCATTCCATCTGATTCTTCACAGGGTTTCTGTTCTTCCATGCCAGCATGCTGAATTCGGGAGCTGTCTGTCACGTTCTAATGACTCACAGGCAGCATCTTGCTACAGATGCTTGAAGTCCTCAACTATGGAGAGACTGTCCTGAAGCCTCCTGAGATGTGTGATGTGATATTCCAGGAGGCTGTAGGAGCCAAAGGCTATGTCATCCTCACCTAAGTAACAAAAGAAGAAGAAAGCACCACTGACAAGGGGGGGAGAAGCAAATAAGGGTGCGCTCTGCATTAAGTTATGGAACAATATTTTTCTTTGTCCATATCCTGTTCTAATAAGGGCTACTAATTCAAAACTGCTGTATGCAAGCCAGATACAATATTTTATATATTAGTTACTTTTTCTGCTTCAAACCAGCAGTTTTTAGTGCATGGATAAGGAACCTGAGGCTCACACTCAATTTGCAGATGTCTTTTTCCATTTGATAAGCTCTTGTGCCAATGCCTTTCTCTCTAGACCAGGCAAACATTTTGGTATTCACCTATGCCATCTGGTTGTAAGAGAGTTCTGAGGTCTGCAGCAACAATTTTGTGTCAGTGCCCAAGTAAGGCATTCTTGTTGTTCTTATGATTTTCAGCAATTTTATTGCAAACCTTAATTCCTGCTATGGTTAAAACCCTGCCTTTTTGTTCCTATGGTTTACTCTTCTGTCACCTGTCTAAACCTTCTGCCTGATACACTTAATGCTGCCTGCCCTGCCAGTGTCTTTTAATTCTGTCTGAATGTAAGTACCTTCCATTTTAAAAGTCAAAAGGGACCCTTGGCCATTGTGGTGGCTTATGTCACCAGAAAGCATTTGCTTGTTTTGTTTTGCTGCATTATATGACATAAGCCAATGATAAGAAGTGGGTGAAGACCTTCATTTAGTGATGCAGATTTTCTAGTTTATTTCTGTAGATGTGTTTCTAATCTTCTCCTCAGTAAACCATTATCCTTTACATGCTGGAAGTGATAACGTGATAAGCATGGTGTCTGGGCCAATCCCTCTTCCTATTTACTTCTCACTTCCCACTTTTCCATTGACCAAGTGCCATCTGACTTCAAGAATGTGCAATGACTAACGTCTGCCACCCATATCCTTCCTATCCAGCCACCCATATCCCTCACAAACATAGGCAGTTCCCTACTGATAGCTGCTCCACTATCCATATCTGCTAAAATGTATGAAATTCTTGGTGCCTGCAGAGATATGGACAACCAGACAACCATACAATTTCAGACAGTTATACAAGTCGACCTGTGACATGCTTCATCAATGCTTCTACTTCAAAGACATAGATGTGCTGTGCTAAATGAAAATAATATGTTTCCTTTTCACAAAATAGAAATTCTTAACAATAAAATATTTATACATAATAATATATATGCATATAATATATTCATAGCATGCTACAAATGAAAGACAGTCAAATCAGTTTGCCTAAACTTGCATTTGACTAATGTCCATTACATGGTCTCCTTCAGGGCCCATGACATTTTGACTCCTATTCCTTCTACAACAGGGATATGCAATGAGCGGACCTCCAGCTGTTGCAAAACTACAAGTCCCATCATGTCTCTGCCTCTGGTTGTCATGCTTGTGGCTGTGAGAGTCTTGCTATGCATCATGGGACTTGTAGTTCTGCAACATCTGGAGGTCCGCTAATTGCATATCCCTGTTCTACAACATGTGACCTGCTAACAGTCTCTGAGGATTCTATAGGAAACATAACTATAGAGTATGTGATACATATACTTCAGAATAACTTTGCAACTATAGATTATACATAAGGCCAGTTACTCATATTGTCTGTTTCCACAAAGAGAACCTGATAGATGAACACTAGAACAATTGCCCACTGCAACCTGTCTGGCTATAGTTTCTAATCTGCACTTATATAAATTCCTTTATGGATAAGTACAGCTTTAGCATCATGTTACATGTTACAGTGGTTTGTAGGGTGTGACATGTAACATGTTGCAAAGCTGAACTTATCCTTTAAGCGCCCCTAACAAAGGTGTTTTTCTCGCGCAGTTTCAGAAGTGAGGCCTATTGTGTGATGTGCCATGATTGTAGGGGAAACACACATTGTTCTGGAAACACCGTATGCATGCATAGCTTTTTCTCATATATTATATCCTAAAAAGTGATATGTGTGCTTGTCCATATGACTGGTTACTGTTTAGCTGGGTCACTCCATAAAAAATGACTATTTCTGCCTGCAAACACCTTGATCTAAAAGGTAGAATTTTCTAATACTGCACATATATATTTGTACATTTAACAAAATTTAAAATGGTTCTCAACCATGAGCAGGTGAACACATATCAACATTTATTTTTTATAACAGTATATGTTTTTTAAGATAAAATCAGTAGGAGAAATGCAGATGTGTACGATAAAGATGGTCCATGCTAGTTTCAGAAAGTTTCCAACTGCTCCATGACATGGAGAGGGTTGAGAACCATTGTCCTGGATGCAACATTATAGTTCCATACTGCGGGCTTCAGAAGTCTGTATCTTTTAGTATTAAATTATAACTACTAAAGGTATGCTGAAGGCAGAGCAAAGCATCATATTAATGGACATGCAGATAAACTGATTTATCAGCTGATGATGGTTTTATCACCTGCTGGATCCAGGCCAGGCATGTCTGTTGGAAAGTTTGATAGCTGAGGGACAAGGACCAGCTTGGAGCAGCCATAGGAGCAATCCTGTAAATCTAGGAGCCCAAGCAGAGAGTGATAGATCTGAAAACATTGTGCATTAACCATACTCCCACCCCCAAACCATGAACTCTCACTCGTCATGAATAATTTACCCTCTCTTATGCTAATGGGATCATGAAAGTCTCCCTCCGTCTTTAATGCATCTATTCTCAGCTTTTAGTAACAGACCCCACCCGGGGAAACTATAAGAACGTCCGCTCTTCTAGAAAGATCAGCACCGGGGGAGTATCAATGATTATGTACACGGTACCACATGAAAACAAGCTGTATGGTAGTGGGTGCCTGAAGCAGCCTCTCAGCAGAGGACAAAAAGAGAGAGAGTGAGCATTCAATGAGGGATTCCATAATCATATCTTTTCTGTACATAGTTGGATCTGGGAAGTCACTTTGTCTTTGTGTAATCCCTGATGTGAAAGGAGGCAGGAGAATTCTGAAACAACTATTCCTTTCTTATAAGTGCAGATACACAGCAGCATTCTTTACTGCTGCACAAGGATACAATCTTTGCTCCTAATATATTGCATAGTAAAAGACAGTAAGCATCCGAAAATAAACTTAGTGCAGTCTACTGTTATCAAAATTATAAGGTCTGTTTTCTTGTTCCAATAAAGTTTTTATTCATTAGTAACTTTAAAATGAGTTACATATCAAATATACCAAAGACAAAAGTAGACCTCAGGCAAGATGCCTGGAAGCAACCTGTACATTGAGGACCGCTTTTTGATCGGTTACTGAAACCTTCCCATTAAATTTGTTAAATATAGGAGTTATAATGGAACAAATAACAAAAGCAATCTTATAGCTGTTTACTCCAAGTTGCAATATTTTTTTTTGTGTTTTCTAGAATTAGCTCTGAACAGTTGTACTTACTGCTACTGGGAATTCCCTTAAAAATAACAGGACAGAAAGTATAAGGATAAGGGTCTTGTTCACATGGGCAACAAGCTGAATGAGGCCTGAATATTGATTTTTATATTAAGTACAAAAATACATGATGGTACTTTTCCAAACATATATACAAAGATGACATATACGGGGAGTGCAGAATTATTAGGCAATTTGTATTTTTGAGGAATAATTTTATTATTGAACAACAACCATGTTCTCAATGATTCCAAAAACTCATTAATATCAAAGCTGAATATTAAACTCACAGGAACGTTTCTTTCCACCGATATAACCAGTGACTAAACAAAAACAAAACAAAAACTTACAGTCTTTACATATAAACACTTAAAACTCTACAATATAACCAAAGTGACGACTTTTATTTATTAACTTTACCCATATATAAACAAAAAACAATTCAACGGATTATTAATACGTGTCATTATCAGTGGACGTGTGTGTCTATAGGAGGATTTTATCGATGTTGATTTTTGTTTGATTTTTGATGAAGGTTTTTATAAGTCGAAACTATAATTACTCAAAAACCTTAGTAACTCTTGTACCAACAACAAGTTATTATTTTAATAAGGAGTTTTTATGTTTAACGGATTATTAAGACG
>BLSH010324264.1:600637-613290 GCA_018402905.1 Glandirana rugosa | reverse complement strand
GATTTTTTTACAAGTTCAAAAAGCTCTCTCCAGTTAGATTTATCAGATTTGGTTTTAATGGTCGGGGAACGCGTGATTATAAGTTTCATATCTCTCTGCTCTAGCTGAATCACTGTGGTTGGGCTAGCCTTAGTTTTAGTTGCCCTGAATCCAAATCTGAGTAAATGTTCCCATGTTCTCAGTATTGCCCTGTCTGGAAGGAAGATTTACCTGCACAAAATCATGTGGTGAGAGGCACCAGTTCCCCTCCGGAGCTCTGGGAAAAGCCTGTTGATTGCCTTAGACTGTATAAAGCTTATCAAAAACAGAGGGTACTCCCTCCTACCGAGTCCCTTGCCTCTGCCCCCTACACACCTCTGCACACTTTCCCTTGGTTCCTACCCACTTCCCAGTCCTACCCATTTATTGAATAGAGAACCAAGTATAATTTTTAGTGCTAAATAATTTGTATAGAATTTAGTTATTGATAACAAGAAATGCAAAGAGATGCACCCAGCAACAAAATTAGATTTCCCAACAACCATCATCAATAGGCCATCCAACAGCCAGCAATGTTAGAACCCTCTCTCAACAGTCAATCTCTCCCAGCAACAATTGACCCCCCCAAGCAACAATTGATTCCCCACTAACAAGAATAGACACCCCTCCCCATGCAGCAACAGATTCCCTAGCAGCCAGCATCAATAGACCATCCAGCACACCCCACCATTCCTTGCCATTGCATACATCCTGTGCTGGAGGTGCTGGAGCTGTGTTCCCCCATGTTGCCACTGAAAAAAAAGCCCTGGGTATGAGTGCAATGTTTCTAACAAACCTTTTTCCCAATCACTAACTGATTTTATTTGTTGCCTAGGGCTGTTCCTAAACAATGTTGGCAATAGTACATGGAAGATGTCTGTAAAGCAGAATAGAATGGGTTTCCAATTGGATGATAGATGGCAAGTGTATGAGGCACAATAATGGTTGTCTATATAGAGAGTGATGGAAAGCAACCTTATGAAGACTGCATCCATCCATATAGTTGGTCTTCCCATGACCACATCTGTTGTCTTCCACAGGATGTGGAGACTTGGCCTACGCATGTGACTTCTGGACCTTACCAATTTGGTTTACACATGCATAGACAAATCAAACACTTGCATAACATAAACCTACTGTATTATGTTGTCAGGCATCTCAGGCCATTACAATGCCCCATGTTCTCCATGTCAACTATTTGAACTACAGAAATATTTATAATAAACCTGCCCTAAATGTGTGTACATATGTAATGTAAGCATGTTTATATGATCCACCTTGAATTATAGATGTATTACTTAGCAATCATGTCTTTACATTGCAACCTTGCCAATGAAACAAACAATGTTTCACATTGCCTGCACAGAAAGTAAGCTGTGTCCAGCAAAATAACACCAACCCCAGTGTTTGGCACTGCAAACAAACATTATTTTCCAACCATGGACTCAGAATAGAATTTGCACCTACACCAGGAGGGAGGGTCAGCTATCTTTACTGCCTCAGCTTGCCCTAATATGCAGTCAAAATGTTATCTACAATATGCATACATAAATCACATTAACTTAGTTGTCAGGCATGATAACTAAGCAACGTCAAGCTATAATATTTTAAATGTTATTGTCCCGCAGACAGAAGCATCAAATATATATGGTGGAAACAGCTTTTATAGTGTGTTTTATTCCCAGGTGATAAGATCTAACCATACAACATCAGTTTTTGATCATCACAATATTCCAGATGCCAATCCGTAAGCTGAGCAGTAATGAATCGTGTAGTTAACTGTTTATTATCAACAAAACTGAGTGCCAGCTTATTATTTGGCCTGACATTTGCATGAAGCCAATTTTAGACATGTGCACACCCTCTACAATGCAAAGGGCTAATAATGAAAAACACGTACAGTATCATAGCATAGCACAACAAGTGATCTTAAAATAACAACTCATTAGATAAATTCATCATTTACTGGAATCTAAGACTTTCAGTAGTAAAATGCCAACTGCTTGTGCCTATATAATGTTTCTGTTTGTAAACGAAACATTTTTAGAAGACAATTATCATGAGATACAACATCATCCATCCAAGTGAATCTACCTCACATAAAGATACATTTTAAATGATAATGCATAGATTAAATACTAGGGTCGAAGCACATTGGGCACATACACTTGGAGGGACTTTTTTGGTCTCAGCTGAGAGAAACATCAGGCCTGGGTCTCTCCTGCAGCCCCTCCCTTAACCACCATGCAACAGGTGGGGGGAGAGGCAGGTGGAGGCTCCCCAGAGGCACTGAGGCCTACACCATGTGCTCAAGATGCTATGGATCCTGAGTTTGTCCCTATGAAAGGGGAATCCTTACCAGCCATCCAGGATAGAGTGGTGAACAGACTTTGCCGCAGTACTAAGGAGGAACAAAAGGCGGACTTCAGGAAAAAGACATTTCTGCACAATAAATCTGGGAGCAGTAAGAGGGAAAACTCCAAGTTGAAGTCTCTGGAGGATGCTTTGATAAAGCAGGAAAAGTTGGTCGCTTCTCTAAAGAGGAGCAGCAGTATGTTGAAGGAGAGTGCCAGTGCCAGCCAGAGGGTGGATGCCAGTGCAATGGCGGCAGTATGGATGGGGGTTAAGCAAGTGGCTTCACATGGTGGCCCCAGTACTACCCCTGTCTCAGGATCTGTCGCATCTGAATCAGTATCTGCCCCCCTCCCTCCCCGGCAGCCTGGGTCATCTCAGGAGGAGGTTGAGGAAAATGGCGGACTGCTGCAGGCCATTACAGAAATGGAATCTCCCTTGAGTGGCATCGACTCATCAGATAAAGATCTCGGTAAAGGAGTGCCTGTTGAGAATCTCTCTCAGTGTATGGATGCCATTCCAGTTATTAATGCTACAGACAAATAGACTGCATCAGTGAATGGATCCTTGCAATCGGCAAGGAATGCAGGAGAAGATGGTGGAAATCCAGCCAAAAGTGTCCCCACTGGCTGTGAGGACAAGGAACAGGAATCACACACAGACACTAAAACTACAGAGCAGGAATGCCGCATGGACACTGAAGCAGCTGGTGGTTTTTCTGAACAGAAGTCTTTACCTGATAACAGGACTGCTGGTAATTGTGGTACTTCTGGGTCTATGGTCAGCGGGACTGCAATGCTGGAGGGGAGGAGGGAGGATCCGGTGATCTGGTGGTGGGTAATTTACCAAATCTGAATGCAGAGGTTCCTATGCAGCCAGTTAATGTGTCATTTGTCCCAGTTGTGAACTATGCTAAGCCTGTGTCGGGCCAGAGTCGTGCTGCTGGTGGAAGGGTGCCAGTTGTGGGACTTTCACCTAACGCACCTTCTTCCATTAAACGCACGAATGTGGTACAGCTCAGGTGGGAAGAAGGAGGTGTTGCACCCATCAGGAGGGTGGTTGTGGATAGAATCCTAGCCATGGGATTTAAGGCAGAGGATGTTTATGCTCTTATCAGTCCATTTGGTTCCTCTGAATATGATTTGTCATTTGTGCGTCCAGAGTCACTCGATCTGTTTTTGGAGTGATATGAGCATATGTATAGGGGCCAGCTGGACTGCAAGGGGCTTGTCCCCAAGGTAATCTCACAACAACCGTTGATTAAAAATGTGACTATCCTGACAAGGAATGAGTCTATACCCCCTGAGAATTTATGGGTCTGGTTGAGGTTTGGTGAAACATTGTGTCCCCTAAAAATGATTGTGGATGATAGCGGAATCTGGACGGGTGGTTGGTCGGTGTCAATGAGGTTGAGAGTGTGTGGGAATGTAGTCCAGCATTTCCCCTCCTCTGCCTTTATTGGTAGAGATAGGATTTCTGTCTTCTACCCTGGTCAACCTAAGCTGTGCCATAAATGTGGAGCCAAGGGACATTTCTCCTCTTCCTGTCCAGAACACAAGTGCTCTTTGTGTCAGGAATTGGGGCATCTGGCAAGGGACTGTAAGATCATTAAATGTAACCTATGTGATCAGGTTGGTCACCCGTATAGCCAGTGCCCTGAGGCTTTGCACAATAAGCCTGAGCTAGTGGAGGAATTCTTCCGTCCTTCTGTGTCAGGGGATCCTAATGTATCTGTCCCATCAGAATCTGTGCCTGTGAGGCCGGCTGTGGTGTCAGTGTCCCCCCAGTCTGTGGTCCCCCAGTCAGTATCAGAAAGTGTGGTTAGCAAGTCTGTGTCTGCACCTATTGTTTCTCATAGAGTAGTGAAGGCAGTGGAGGGTGGTGGACCAATGCATATGGATATGCCAACCCCTCTTCCTCTGTGTGGCAGAAGTGCAGCAGGAAGTCAGCAGACACCAAGGGGTGGAGTGGGTGATGGATTGGATGATGGTGGGGAGGGCGGTGGGAAGGGAATGAGAGTGGCTGGTGCAGAATGCAAAGTGAATGATGTGGAAGTCGGGGTGAAAGATGTGGGGAGAGGGCTTAATGGGGGGGTTTGGCTGAGGATGTCCTGGGGGGCGGGGGGGGAAGGGGTCCTGCAGTCGGGATTGTCAAATGAGGATATGGAATGGTTGGAGGCCAAAAGGAAAAAGGGTAAGAGGCGGAGAAGAAGGAAAGATGTCAGTGCTCCTGAACCTGGGAGGGTGGAGATGTCAAACGCTTTTGAGGTGTTTTCTGATGTGGAGGGTGAAGATTCGTCTGGTGAAGAGTCTGTGATCTCTATGGAGGAGGAATCACAAGGGACATTAAAGCTTGTAGGGTCTTCAAGTGGGGAGGGGGTTAAGTAGGCTAAGAAACATGTATCCCTATAAATAAGGCTGCATGCATGGGTATCTAATTCTTTATTAGCCTGAGGGGTGTTTAGGTGGGGGTGGGGGGCTTTGTTGTACTTTATAATAATATATATCTAGTTTTGAATATTTAGTTCTTCTGTTTTTGGGCAAAAAAAAAAAGGCAGTTTGTTTTTTTTAGGCTGAGGGAAGCTACTTTTTTGTTTGTTTCTATATCATTTGTTTACTCTGTATATATGTAAATATGTTTTTATTATGTTAAATGTTTGTAAGATATTTAATAAACAAAAAATTTACACTTGGAGGGAGAGGTGATGCTCTATTCCAGGAAATTCGATTTCGGTTTACTAAGGAAGTAATTTTATACTGTTCCAGTACTCTTTCAAGTTTAGATATAAATAATTTTTAATTCTTTTTACAATGGTTGGCTGCTTAAAAACAAGTTACTGGCCCATCGTACTTTTGGCTCTGTTTGTAAATAATCAACCTACTTACTAACCTTCCAAGTCCCATATCTGGAAGGCTTATCTGTGTTTTTTTCTAGATGGCCCAATGGAAAAACACCTTAGAATAAAGCGGTACTTTCCACATGTGACCAATAAACATTAGCACATGAGCCCAGAAATTCTACATGCAAAAATACATTGTAGCCCAAAATTGTACTATGTATTAAAAATACACGTGTAATGGATAAAAAAAGCTAAAACAGCATGTTCAACAACTGAAAAAAAACATTCATACATGAAATAAAGTAACTGTAAAACCTATGAAGATTAAATAGTTGAATTCACACATGTCCATTTGGAAGAGTTACCGCAAACACTGATCTTACCACGTGCTAGAAGTGTCAAACATCTGTCAAAGTAAGATGCATGACACCTTCGGGGAAACAGGCACTGATCATATCATCAGCTTTCCAGATGTAAATAAATAAATGCATAAATAAATGGATCTTACAAATAGAATCAATAGCTACAGAAACTAAATATACCAGCTTGCCTGGCTCCAGACTAGTTTGATTTCTTCTTTTCTACTCCATGTGAAACTACAGCAATCATTTTGGTTTCTATGATAAAATAATATTGTTTTGGCCTTCCAAAAAAATGAATGCACTATTTAATACATCTCCTATGAGGCAGAATATTATGTAACAATGAAAACTGAAGTCTGGTTTTCTCAACAGAGCAACACAGATTTTGCTCACAGTGTGAGATGGAACGTATACAAAGAGACAGCTGTTTGCACTTAAGTAATAGTGCTGGGTCCAGCAATGAAGGGGTGCCTGTGATTCCAGCACTCTACAGTTGCTGTTCCAGCCTGTCTTGGAATTCAGTCTATGCCCAAATGGGGGCTTCTCCTACTGCTGTGACATGGGTTAACCCTTCACTTTGCTTGCCGGAGAAGCCCTCATTACTCAAATGTGTGCCATAAGAAGACACAGGGGTTGACTTACTTAAACTGGACAGTGCAAAATCTGGTGCAGCTGTGCATGGTAGCCAATCAGCTTCTTATGTCAGCTTGGTTAATTAAGCTTTGACAAAAATAAAAACCTGGAAGCTGATTGGTTTCTCTGCAGAGCTGCACCAGATTTTGCACTCTCCAGTTTTAGTAACTCAACCCCATAGGCTCTCTATCTCTAGAGCAGCCTTTCTCAAACTTAAACACAGAAGAATCCTTGAACAAACTTTCCACTTTCAAGAAAACCCTCTAATATTTACTATATCTATAGCTCATAGTACATTAGTGTGATAATCAGTGGCAAGAATGATCCTTACACTTGTGGTCATTAGGAAGAATCCCCCCTACAGATAGCTAAAAATATCAATGATGTCAGTAGTAACTTATATGAGAGGCAGAAATTGCTCATTGTTCAAGGAACCCCTAATAACCTCTGGGGTCTACTAGGGTTTCACAGAACCCTAGTCAGAATAAAACTGTTCTAGAGAATCTGCATTATGCACAATTTACACATAAACTAAACATTGAGGGCTATTGTAAGCTATTCTTAAAGCTGAACTTGGAGATAACCTAATTTCTTCTGGGTACATATAGTAGGTATGTAAATTCTTACTTAACTTTTGGCGTGTTTTGTGTAATTTTGCAGACCTGTACAGTAATCACGTATAAAACAGGAACTTCATGTAATAAATGAAGAAGTAAAATCTGGCAGATTGAAACAACTTGAATAAAATCCATAGAAACTTTATTAATGATCCAATAAGACACAAAGAGAATCTATAATAACAGCAGGGTTGACACGTTTTAGCCCCACTCTGGGCCTTAGTTGAAGTAGGGCTGAAACACATCAACCTTGCTGTTATTACAATTTTTCTTATGTCTTATTGGATCATTAATAATGTTTCTATGAATTTTATCAAAGTTTCAAGCTGCCGGACATTTACTTCTTCATCTACAATCTTGGATGGTATGTGCAGCATTTGTCCTAGGATGGACAACTACACTTCATCCTGTTATTTAAACATTCCAAGTGGCTTGTAGCACAAGACATTTATATTTTCTGCAATAAATACCTGTTGTGGCTGCTCTCTGTCCTTGTGCAGGGAGAATGGTCTTGTATCTGCCCCCTTTCTGTGGTTTTTTGCAGGCAGGCTGTAATGGGTGGGGCCAGGCAGGAGCCTCCCTCAGCATGTCTCTTTGCACAGGCTATGTCCAGTACAGTAATAAAGTCACTTCTACTTTTACAAGGTAATATCTGGGTTCACAAAGGCATTTGGTGCATGCAAAGTGTATTTATATTCTTTGTGGCTACTAAGGAATATACTTCAATTAACGTTTTTTTGTGCCTAGATTTCAGCTTTAAGAGGATTTTGGTTTTATTTTGTGTGGCCCAAAATTGTAGCATAAAATGCTACTCTGGACTCCCAGTGGTGCCACCTTTGATAACACATCAAACATACATTACACATACAAACTGCGCTATTCTGGTGGGTTATGTTTCATCTGTCTGAAACACTGGGCAGGTACTGGAATGAAACATGTCCCCGACAATCGCATGCCCAATAAGAATACAACTAGTGCCTGATAAAGTCTAACTGTTTACATGGCAGGGTCAGCTTAGGGATACTCAGCCACTGGCAGAAATGTCTAGTTAACTTTAGTAAAAGATACTCTATAAAAGATACTGTACATACATTTAACATGCATAGCTCAGTGACTTTCTAAGTTATGAGATAAAAAATAGAGGTTGCAAAGTCCTAGTGCATTATCCTCCATAAATGACTTTATTAAAAAAAGGAAAGAATAATGCTCACAAACATACGCTTGGATACAGCATATCAAGTATTGAACAGCTTTACATCCATGGTATCACATAACAGATGAAATGTCCCACAGAAAGACTGGCTGACGCGTTTCAAGGTAGCATCTCTTCCTCAGAGCCACATCTGTTATCTAATACCATGGACATAAAGCTGTTCAATATTTGATATGCTGTATCCAAGCATATGTTTGTGAGTATTATTCTTTTCTTTTTTAATAAAGTAATTTATTGAGGACAATGCACTTGGCTGGTGCGCCCTCTGTTTGTTTTTTATCTCAGTGCATCTAGACGTCCCCAGTCTTGTGAGGGCAGCAAGGTGGCATTTATCTGAATATACCAGGACAAGAGCATAAAGTAACATCACTGTGGGGCCCATCTTTGAGCGCATGAAACAAGTTGTTTATGTTAAACTTTCAAAGTCATGTTCTGCTGGTCACATAGGCGGTATTTATCAAAGGGGTGGAATTACTAAACTAGAGAGTTCAAAATCTGGTGCAGTTCTGCACAGAAACCAGCTTCCAGTTGTTGTTTATCAAAGCCTAATAGAACAAGCTGAAGTTACAGTTGTGCTCATGCCCTGGCAGATTTTATGATTTCTTGGCCATTTTTCAGAGAATATGAATGATAACACAAAAACTTTTCTTTCACTCATGCTTAGTGTTTGGCTTAAGCCATTTATTATCAATCAACTGTGTTTATCATTTTTAAATCATAATGACTACAGAAACTACCCAAATGACCCTGCTCAAAAGTTTACATACCCCAGTTCTTAATACCATGTATTGCCCCCTTTAACACAAATGACAGCTCAAAGTCTTTTGTGGTATTTGTGGATGAGGCTCTTTATCTTTTCAGATGGTAAAGCTGCCCATTCCTCTTGGCAAAAAGCCTCCAGTTCCTGGAAATTCTTGGGCTGTCTTGCATGAACTGCACGTTTGAGATCTCCCCAGAGTGGCTCAATGATATTGAGGTCAGGAGACTGAGATGACCACTCCAGAACCTTCACTTTATCCTGCTGTAGCCAATGACAGGTCGACTTGGCCTTGTGTTTTGGATCATTGTCATGTTGGAATGTCCAAGTACGTCCTATGTGCAGCTTCCTGGCTAATGAATGCAAATGTTCCTCCAGTATTTTTTGATAATATACTGCATTTGCAGCCATCAATTTTGACCAAATTTTGTGTGCTTTTGTAGCTCACAAATCCCCAAAACATCAGCGATCCACCTCCGTGTTTCACAGGCCTTGTTGACCCTCTCCAAATGTAGTGTTTATGGTTGTGGCCAAAAGGCTCAATTTTGGTCTCATCACTCCAAATGAGTTTGTGCCAGAGTGTTTGAGGCTTGTCTCTGTGCTGTTTGGCGTATTGTAAAAGGGATACTTTGTGGCATTTGCATAGTAATGGCTTTCTTCTGGTGACTCGACCATGCAGCCCATCGTTCTTCAAGTGCCTCCTTATTGTGCATCTTCAAACAGACACACCACTTGTTTTCAGAAAGTCCTGAAGTTATTTGTGGGTTTTTCTTTGCATCCCGAACAATTGTCCTGGCAGTTGTGGCTGAAATGTTAGTTGGTCTAATTGACCGTGGTTTGGTTTCAACAGAACCCCTCATTTTACACTTCTTGATTAGAGTTTGAACACTGAGGAATTGCATTCTCAATTCCTTGGATATCTTTTAATATCCCTTTCCTGTTTTATACAGTTCAACTACCTTTTCCCGCAGATCGTTTGACAATTCCTTTGCTTTCCCCATGACTCAGAATCCAGAAACGTCAGTGCAGCACTGGATGTAAGATGCAAGGGTCTGTCAGGAGTCCAGAAACTCATTGACCTTTTATACACACACACTAATTAAAAGCAAACAGATCACAGGTGAGGATGGTTACCTTTAATAGCCATTCAAACCTATTTGTGTCAAATTGTGTGCATGTTATCAGGCCAAGACCTCCAGGGTATGTAAACTTTTGATCAGGGTCATTTGGGTAGTTTCTGTTGTCATTATGATTTAAAAAGAGCAAACACAGTTGATTGATAATAAATGTCTTCAGCCAAACACTAACCACGAGTGAAAGAAAAGTTTTTTGTGTTCTCATTCATATTCTCTGAAAAATTGCCAAGAAATCATAAATTCTGCCAGGGTATGTAAACCTATGAGCACAACTGTATAAGCTAATTGGCTACCATGCACAGCTGCACCAGATTTTGCACTCTCCAGTTTTAGTAAATCAACCTTAATGTGTTTTGTGTTTAACATCTGTCTGGATTACCCCACAACATGAAATCAGCTTAAAACTTGCACTGGAGATGACTCTCAGGGCATGAAAGCTTGGTTCTGACTGGTTTCTGTAGGGCATTATGGGCAGTTGTTATTGGGAGGTATACAGTATTTATAAACAACAACCACTTTCGTAACATTTGAAGTCAAGCAACTACTCCTGTGCCCAGTGGCACCACATGTGGCTGGAACAATCCTATCGGTCCACCTAGGCACCTAAGTATCATAACGAGGCACAAAGAAACAAGAACTGGCACTGCAGTAATAAGAAAATCACATGATAAGCACTAAACAGTTAACATGCATATCAGATGGAATAAAGACCAGGTCAGTGCATTGCTCTACAGAAAAAAATGAGTATTTGGTCAGCATTGCAAGCTAAACTGCTAGTGCCTACTGATAACTCCAAGCACCAGAATATTTTGGGTTAACATCACAGCTGCCAAAAGTTCAGCCTATCTACAAGCAACTAGTTCCAATTAGTAAACTTCAAATTGCAGTGTTGATTTACTAAAACTGGAGAGGTAAATATCTGGTGCAGCTGTGCATGGTAGCCAATCAGCTTCTAACATTAGCTTGCTCAATTAAGCTTTGACAAAAAAAACCTGGAAGCTGATTGGTTTGGATGCAGAGCTGCACCAGATTTTGCACTCTCCGGTATTAGTAAATGAACCCCAAGGTGTCTTGTCTGCTATCACATTCTCTAAACATTTATGTGTCTAGGAACAAAGATTACTTGAATAGTCACCAATTCCACTGATTTGCCTGAACATTTATTTTTATGTACAATAACATAAATATGGTGAGAGTGTAATCACTGCCTAAAGGCAAGAGCTGCACAGCTGACTTGTGCTTATAATAGATGACGATCTGGGGCCTCTCACAGACAAGTGACTGTAAGTGGAGTTTGTACATGGTTACAACAAATATTTAACGGAATAATAACACAAATAAAGAGCTTGCAGCACTGGCGTGTGAATAATGTGCTGGAATCCGGTGTGTGATCTGTGTGTGAACCCTCTGGGCAGTTTAGCAAAACCTGTTCCTGGGGGTAAAGAATTCCATCGCCACCACCTCCCCTTCCCACCATCCACATGTCCATCATACAGAATTCTTATACTTCACTGCTAGTCTAAGCAGCACTACATGAGCCACAGGCTGACAACATTTCATAGCTTGAAAGCTTGCTTTTGGTACAGATTAGTGCAAAATTGCCCAACCTCTCCTGTAACTTTCCTAAACTTAATACACATAACAAGAAAAGAATTAAATACTGCAGGTGATGTTTAGAACAACCAACCTATTTCCACCTGTCATTTTCCAAGATTAAAATAAAAAATAGAAATAAACACCAGATTAGTTGTTATGGGAAATGGCTTATTAAAGGTGATCCTACTAATTCTATATGGTAAAAACTGCAATAATGTGCAAAATGCGCTAATGTGTAATAACTATTTATATTCCAGACTACTGGAGACATACCAGTACCAAAGAATTCTAATAGGTTGTAATGACTTACTTTGCACTATATAGATAAGAGTGCAGTAAAGTGAGGAGCGCAAAGGCCGGAAATAAAATGTGCTATTGTGTATTACACATTTACCTCCTTGTTATTTAAAAAAATGTTAATACAATCATTAAAACATAGTTATTGAAGCTTGAGCTGCTTTCTGCAATATAAATATGCTTATGATATGATATAAAACTGTATCTTTTCTTATAGAGAAGTCCAATAAATATCAGCAAAATAAAAAGTAAACCATACAACCATTGCTAATGTGTATCTCCTCACCGTTTGCTAGTAAAATTCTCTATGTATGATGCTAAAGGCAGGAGGCCCACAACTTTGTCCTGTGTACAAAAAGCTTGTGTAGCATTAAGGGCCTGAGAAATGGCACACAACACACTGATGGGAAGTTCCACACACACAACACAGCCAATGGTATAGTCTGACCGGGTTGACGGCTTCCATACAGTTCACTATATCACTGAGAAGTTCACAATGTACACAGAGCTATATAGCAACCCAGCAAACACATTCCACACAATCCATGCAGCCCCATAGAACACACTGGCCTTTATGTAATAACACAAAGCAAAGAGTCATGTTATGAAGTAACGCCTAGCAACCCATCAGAAATCATGCTTTTACAGTCTGCAAAACTTCCGAAAGACAATCTGTGAAAATCCTGTGTTGTAGATACTCATTAGAGATCTATATCGCGTTGGTGTATGACTAGAGTTGAGCGAACACCTGGAAGTTCGGGTTCTGCTGGTCCGTCCGAACTTCGGGACAAAGTCCGGGTCCGGGTCCGGACGGAACCCGAACGATCGCACGG
>BLSH010324264.1:590579-600627 GCA_018402905.1 Glandirana rugosa | reverse complement strand
AATGTGTATCTCCTCACCGTTTGCTAGTAAAATTCTCTATGTATGATGCTAAAGGCAGGAGGCCCACAACTTTGTCCTGTGTACAAAAAGCTTGTGTAGCATTAAGGGCCTGAGAAATGGCAGACAACACACTGATGGGAAGTTCCACACACACAACACAGCCAATGGTATAGTCTGACCGGGTTGACGGCTTCCATACAGTTCACTATATCACTGAGAAGTTCACAATGTACACAGAGCTATATAGCAACCCAGCAAACACATTCCACACAATCCATGCAGCCCCATAGAACACACTGGCCTTTATGTAATAACACAAAGCAAAGAGTCATGTTATGAAGTAACGCCTAGCAACCCATCAGAAATCATGCTTTTACAGTCTGCAAAACTTCCGAAAGACAATCTGTGAAAATCCTGTGTTGTAGATACTCATTAGAGATCTATATCGCGTTGGTGTATGACAAATGGCAAAAGAACTATTTTGCAGAATTGTTTCAAAGATGCAACACGATGGGCGAGATTTTCTAAAACTGGTGCACACAGAATCTGGTGCAGTTGTGCATAGTAACCAATTAGCTTCTAGGTTTTATTGTCAAAGCTTAAAGTGATTGTAAAGGCAGAATGTTTTTTTTTATCTTAATCCATTCTATGCATTAAGATAAAAACCCTTCTGTGTGCAGCAGCCCCCCTCAGGTCCCTCTAGATACAGCGATGTTGCAGGAGTGTTTCGGCTGCCCGGGACTCCACTCCTCATTGGCAGAGACAGCAGCGCAGCACCATTGGCTCCCGCTGCTGTCAATCAAAGTCAGTCAGCCAATGAGGAGAAAAAGGGTGGGGGGCCAGGCCACGGCTCTGTGTCAGGAGGGACACAGGGAGCTGCGGTTCAGCTCGGGTGCCCCCATAGCAAGCAGCACTGAACAGGAAGGAGAGGCCAGGAGCACTGAAGAGGGACCCAAGAAGAGGAGGATCTGGGCTGCTCTGTGCAAAACCACGACACAGAGCAGGTAAGTATAACATGTTTGTTATTTTGAACTAAAAAAAAAACTGACTTTACAATCACTTTAACCTCCCTGCTCGGGGTGTATTTTCTGTACCAAGAGCGGTAACCCGGAGCCACACTCAGGATAGCATCGCTGGATCCAGGCAGTGTTACTTACCTTGTCCCCTGGATCCAGCGATGTCCCCCCGCTGTGTCTGCGGGCTGTGTCCTCCACCCGATGCCTGTGTGATGCCGGGCTCCATCCCCTGCGAGCGTCGCGTTGCACGGGGGCGGAGCCTGGCGACAAATTCAAAAAAGTGAAACACACAGTAAACATACAGTACACTGTAACCTGTAAGATTACATTACTGTATGAAATCATTTCACATCCCCTTTGTCCCTAGTGGTTTGCCCAGTACCCTGCATGCACTTTTAAATTATATATGCCATTCTTGCTGCCTGGAAACTTGAGAATGCCCATGGCAACCAAAAAGTTTCCCTTTACGTCAAAAGTGGTTTTTGATCAGCTAGAAAACAGTGATAGTAAATAAGAATCATTTGCAGAATTGAGTGATACTGATTTTTGGGGAAATTTATCATCAGACACTGAAAGTGACGACAGCGACAATTCTGCAACTGAGCAAATTTCAGTGTTTTTGATTTAATTACATTATTACATTATTGAATACATTTTATTACTATTATATTATTATTTTTGATAATTATTTATAGTTATTTATTATATTATAATTTATGATTTCTTGTTTCAAACTTTATCATACCCGGAATGTCTACTAGACTCTTGTTTGGACAGATTTAAGTGAGCTATTCCTAATAATTACAGGCCTACAATATAAAACGCCAAATTTGCATGCAAAATAATCGTACCGCTTTCAGCACCAAAAATCTGAAATAATCATACTGCCAGGGAGGTTAACTATGCAAGCTGAAGTTAGAAGCTAATTGGTTACTATGCACAATTGCACCAGATTTTGTGTGCACTAGTTTTAATAAATCTCCCCCAAAAATTGTACGTGCAACACAATGTATTCCAACATGGAAGGGGTCTTATTTACCTCCACTTTCTTTATCACCAATACAGTGGTATTTCTTTATATATTTGTCGCAACAAATGTGGCAGATAGTAAAAGTGTCCAAAATAAGAAATACATAAATTTATCAAACACATCAGTGCTAACAATAAAAATGGGTTTCATGAACTTGGAACAAGGCCTCGGACTACATCCACACTGCTAGAAATATGTTGCAAATGCCTTATTAAATTGCCTTCTATATCTAGCTTATTGATAAAGGCTGCTGCACGTGGCTTTCACAAGACTACAAAACAAAGGCCAGAGAAATCTGAATGCAGCCCCTTAGTCAGCTTAGAAAAAACAACCTAAAATTCTGTATTAATTATATAAAGACTTGTGTGTATTTTAGTTATTGCAGCTTACGGACTGTCTATTTTATTAAACAACCAAAAGAGACTCTAATGCTAGAAATTAAAGGGAATGCAATACAATGAAGGTAAAATTATTTAGAGCACAAAAAACTGGCATAACAACCTTACCATAAGAATCCTGGGAGGAACATAACCATTTCATAATACCATTAACAGGCAGACCCAACAAATGACATTATTAGCAGCATGCTTCTTATTGCCATCTGACTCTGAAAGTCAAGGCATGTCAACTAGAGCAATATTCATGTGTTGTACAAGGGTTTGAACTCCATACCCTATATGCTTTATCAATGGATTTACTTGATTGCACAGCCATTCATCTAAAGAACAGCCACCTTAAATGTATCTAATACAGCAAACACAAGGAGGTTACACTTATAAACCTAATTTTGGTTCTTAGTATATGGGGTTGTGTAGGCATAAAACTTCTGACATGTTTTGGTGTTAGCGAAAATATTATAATCAAGTCTGACTGCTATACAGTATCTTGTTCTCTATGAATATACATTTCAAAGACACATTTTAACAAAAAACATTTTTAACTATGGCTAAACTTCCCTTCCTTGCTTCAAGCACTACAAAAGTATTTGAAGCAACAATCAAGCTGTCAGGTGTAATTCAGGTATGTTACTGAATTGCTACTGAAGGTAAGATGACTTTCCTGGTATACGAATGAATGAATTTTGTACAATAGTCGTCACATTTGAAGTAAGTCTTACCTTGTTCACTGCTGTTGTCCCCACTCTGTGAAGCATGGCCACCACTGGAGGGTCCCGGCGTTCCAGCAGAATGCGTGGATACTGCATCATCGTGATCTCGCCATGAGGCAGGATTCTGATGTTAGCCCCGTTCAGAAAAGAGGACAGCCATAAAAAAATTGAAAAGGAAAGTTAGGTAATGAAGATGACCCGTCAGCAAGAAAGTCCTGCTTCAGCACATGGAAACACCAACATATAAATACAAATTCTTCCCATTCCATCCAGGTTTATTTTTATTTGTATTTATGAAGAGTAGCTGTAATTGTATGTTGTACTAACCAGAGGCGGGTATCATTTTTTAAGGAACATTGTTGACTTCATCAAGGCATTTATATGGACGTCTGCACAAATGCTAGAACACTTTGCAGTTCATTATTCTGCTCTTTTCTTAAATGTGTTCCGCTAATACGTTATATTTGAGAATATGGCAGTTAGCTGCAAACACGTTGCACATCACCTTGACTCATCTGCATACTAAACATTCCCAAAATTAAAACTGAGCATTCGATATGTAAATAAAAAGAACCGAAACACCATAGATGAACCGCATCAGTGTTTTGGCAAATCTGTGAATATCATTGAGATCAGAATTTTATGACTCAGATGGTGCACAACAAATATCAGCTTCTGCATGTAATGTATTTTAGCAATATTATTACTAACACAATTCTTCAGACTAAAAGTTCTACTATGATACATTTTTAAAGACTTAGGCTGCATTCACACAGGGGCGACACGACTTCAGCGCTACTTTGCTAGGCGATTTCATTGCGACTTCAGGCAACTTACAACACGACTTATGCCAGGCGACTTTGCCTGTGGCCAATCAGAGAAGGGAGGGAGGGAGTTGCCCCAAATAAATGTTATTCTTTTTTCACTACAAAGTCGCTTGTATTTAAATGGGGGATCCGACTTGGAGGTGACTTCTATTTAATTCTATGGGCACAAGTCGGATAGAAGTCGCCTCCAAGTAGTGCAGGAACCTTTTCTGAAGTCGGAGTGACTTCAGTAGTGTACATTAAGATGGCTCCCATTCACTTCAATGGGATTTCACTTGTCAAGCGACTTGGGGCCACTCAAGTCGGAGCGCAAGTCGCCCCTGTGTGAATGGGCACAGATGGGTTGATTTACTAAAGGCAATTAGACTGTACACTCTGCAAGAGCAGTTACTCCAGAGCTTAGTAAATGAACAAAAGCTGACTTCCATCATCCAATCATGTGCAAGCAAAAAATGCATTTTTTACATTTTCTTTGCATGTGATTGGGTATTCTTGGCAAAGTGAAGCTTTACCTCATTTACTAAGCTCTGGAGCAACTGCACTTTGCAAAGTGCACAGTCTATTTTCCTTTAGTAAATCAACCCCAAAATGTAGAATAAAGCAGATACAAGTTTCCTTCCTGCGTTGTACCATACACTGTTCCCTGCTACTCTGAACAAAAGAAACTTATGAGGCAGTTTTGCTTTCCTAAAGAGTATCTTTATGTCATTTCGTCCTGTCAAGTCCTGTCAAGTACAAATATAGGCAAAACCTTTTTTTTTTTTGAATAGAGCAAGGGAGGGTTATAACCCCCATCAAATTTTTGTTCACCATATGTATCACATTGTAGAGATTTCCCTTTACTTCCTGTCCCATAGCCAAATAGTCCCTGCAAATTAACCACTCCCTGACCGCCCGCCTGAGATATACTGCGGCAAGGTGGCTCTATTGCGTGAATCGCCGTACCAGTACGGCGCTTTGTCTACTAGATAGAGCGGAGCCATTGCACGTGGCCGACGGCCGCAATGTCCGCCGGTCACCAGCGATAGATCCAGAATGGGGATCCGCCTATGTAAACAAGGCGGATTCCCATTCTGATAGGGGAGTAGAGAGAGATTGTCTGTTCCTAGTGATCAGGAACAGTTTTCTCTCTGTACTTCCAGTCAGTCGACTCCCCCAACAGTTAGAAAGCACCTCCCTAGGAGGTGCTTAACCCTTAACCCTTTGATCGCCCCTGGTGTTAACCCCTTCCCTGCCAGTGTCATTTATACAGTGATCAGTGCATTTTTATAGCACTGATCACTGTATTGGTGTCACTGGTCCCCAAAAAGTGTCACTAAGGGTCATATTTGTCTAACGCAATGTCGCAGTCCCGCTAAAAATTGCAGTTTGCCGCCATTACCAGTAAAAACAATAAAAAAAATTAAAAGTCCCTAAATCTATCCCCTATTTTGTAGACGCTATAACATTTGCGCAAACCAATCAATATACGCTTATTGGGATTTTTTTTTACAAAATATGTAGAAGAATACATATTGGCTTAGACTAATGAATACATTTGTTTTTTTTATATATTTTTTTGGATATGTATTATAGCAGAAAGTAAAAAATATTGTTTTGCTTTCAAAATTGTCACTCTTTTTTTGTTTATAGCGCAAAAAATAAAAACAGCACAGGTGATCAAATACCACAAAAAGAAAGCTCTATTTGTGGGGAAAAAAGGGCATCAATTTTATTTGAGTACAACATTGCATGACCACGCAATTGACGGTTAAAATAACGCAGTGTCAGATCGCCAATAATGGCCTGGTCATTAAGGGTGTAAATGCTTCCGGGGCTGAAGTGGTTAAGGGAATTCCTTGGGGCCCCCAAGGTCACCAGAACTAGTGTTCCCTTTGGAAAATTTCCCCTCTATTACTTTTCTGGGAACAACCCAAAATTTGGGATTTTCTTTTACTTTCACTTTCAATGATAATGGTAAACAGGACAAATAGAGAGGTTGACTCTCCTTAACAAGGGCAACAAAATAAACAGCAATAAAAAATGTTCTAATCCCTCTACACTCTATCCAAAAAAACAAAAACTTTTGCCTTTAGTTAGACTTTAAAGTGTAATCCTACTTTTGTTTAAGTTGAACTCTGGGCAGACATAAAGGACACGAATGATGCTCTAAATTCATAATAGATTTTTAAATGTAGCTTTTTATTGCAAGCAGTATAAGTTCCTGAATTTGACTGGGTAACAACCTCTTGCAGTACCCCAAAATAACTCAGATTTGGAGAGGGATAAGCAGCACAAGGAGCCGATCATTTGTGCTACAGTGCTCATATGCTACCAAGGGACATGCTGATAGAAGGAGAGAGCAGAGTGAAAGAGAGATGAGTTCATCAGTCAGCTGCTTCTCTGTTCACTGTCCATTCACATGCTATGGACAGGACAATGCCTATAAGTGTTAAAGCAGACCTTCTTCCTGAAAGACTATGTGAGTGTACCTGGCTCCGGCAAACTGCCTCTATCACAGTTGGATATTTTTATTTGTTTGTGTGCACAGCAGCACTTCCTCCTTTCTCTCCTAGGCAAGAATGATATTGTCACAGTCAAAAGTAAAAACTTCCTGCGCTCAACAGTATTGTGAAGGTAATGGAAGTGGCATGGAACTGATGGTTCCCAAGGAAACACAGGCCTTGCTGCCCTCCAAGGCCAGGGGACACCCAAGGGAAAACTGCAAAAAGGAAAAAGAGAGGGCACACCAGCCTTGCGCATTACCCAAGTAAATTTATTAAACGCAAAGGAAAAAAATTATACTCACAAACAAAAGTGAAAATATAGGCATATCAAAGTCCACGAAGGACCAACAGCGACCAGGTCATCAAGGCAGTGTCCAGCACGCCAGAGGACCTAATGGAAGGCTGACATGTTTTGAGGGGCCATCCCCTCTTCCTCAGAGCCCCTTACATTGATGACCTGGTCACTGTTGGTCCTTCGTGGACTTTGATATGCCTATATTTTCACTTTTGTTTGTGAGTATAATTTTTTTCCCTTGGTTTTAATAAATTTACTTGGGTAATGCGCAAGGCTGGTGCGCCCTCTCTTTTTTTCTTTTTGAAGAATGACATTGTGCATGTGTGCACAGATGTGCTGAAGTGCCCTTCCGGGCTTTGGGACACAGCAGAGACCTTCAGCACATTTATGCACATGCGGGTTTCCATGCAAAAGTGCACAAGAATGGCGCAGTGAAAAGGGGCTGGAACCGCTTTTCCTGGACATGCATGAGCACAGCTAAGAGTGTTTGCAGATGTGATGCAGAGATCTGCCAGGTACTGATGGTCGGGCATCTACGCATGTGCCAGACAATCAAAAATGGTGGTGCCGGTAGGGGGTGGGGGCGTTGAGCCGCTATCAAGGGGACGGAAGTTCCTCTAAAGTTAACTGCAGCAAAGAAAATAAGGACACTTGTCCTGCAAGGCAGGGCTGTGCTGTGATAGACTTGTGCAAAACTCAGGACTGGACAGACAGAAATATCTGTTTAGTAGGCAAAACAGCTCTCATCTTTATTTTGAAATGTTTGCCTGGGATTCAGCTTTAATAAGCCTGATGGGAAGGTGCGTGTGCAGTAACTGGGAAAACCAGAAGTGGCTGCAGGAAGTAGAAAGTGGGACATATGTATGTAAGTAACAATACAAATGGTATACAGCAGAGAGGACCTTGTAATGAAGTTGCAAAAGTAAAGACTGCAGCCTAAAATGTGCAGTACATCTACACAATTCTTTACATGTGGCTTGTTTTAGGTATTGTTTGATTATTTTTAAAGAAGCCTCATGTTAGACTTTCTCTGCCCACTCTTGCTGGGTATATGGGCAACCATCAACCTTCCCTCCTGATAATTATCTGCTCAGAATTGTTACAATTGTTAAACCGGTGGCATTGGTGTATGAGCAGCTCTTAAATTATCACATTTTTTGTCTTTTACACAGTATCAGCAGTTGGAATCTGTATGGACCTCCCATATCTGTCAGATTTATCCATGTCTGTGATTGGTCAAATCTGTTCCAGACTGGGCTGCCCGCCACCAAGAGGGAGAAGTTTTACTCAGCCTGATTTGCACATGTTCAGGCAGCTTTAAAAAGTCTTGTGCTTATATTAAGACAACTCATTAACTATAGCATAGACCTTGCAGTGCCTCTCAAGGGCCATTTGGCAATGGGCTAGCCAGATGGCAGTGACTCCTGCTGTTCAACATATGACGTCACTGGGATGAAGAAAGTAAGGCAGATGCTGTACTCGAGCTGACAGAAGGAATTTCAGAATTACAGTAACTGCTCATCTCTCAGATTTAACATTCCTTGTTGCAAAGCGCTACTGAGCATACACTATGAAACTTTCAATCTAAAATGACTATGCACTGCAGAAATGACTGATAAGACAAGCCTAGAGGAAGTTTCAAACATAAATTGCCTGACTTCACAGTGTGAGGGCCAACATCCCCTGCTGTTCATATACACGGCCAAATTAATATCTACTGGAGAGACTGGAACTAGGACCGCAAGACGGAACACACCTATCAGAGAAATGTTGGTAAAGGACATACAATCTTAGGAAAATAGGCAAGTGATGATTGTATGGTGTGTGTAAGGCAATGCTGTTATATAAATGAGTTAAACATATAATAGACTATTTAATGCCATGGCAATTTTTATATGATATACAGTAGCTCACATAAGTGAGTACACCCCTCACATTTTTGTAAATATTTTATTATATCTTTTCATGTGACAACACTGAAGCAATTACACTTTACTACAATGTAAAGTAGTGAGTGTACAGCTTGTATAACAGTGTAAATTTTCTGTCCCCTCAAAATAACTCAACGCACAGCCATTAATGTCTAAACCACTGGCAACAAAAGTGAGTATACCCCTAAGTGAAAATTTCCAAATTGGGCCCAACTAGCCATTTTCCCTTCCCAGTGTCATGTCACTTGTTAGTGTTACAAGATCTCAGGTGTGAATGGGGAGCAGGTGTGTTAAATTTGGTGTTATCGCTCTCACTCTCTAATACTAGTCACTGGAGATTCAACATGGCACCTCATGGCAAAGAACTCTCTGAGGATCTGAAAAAAAAAGAATTGTTGCTCTACATAAAGATGGTCTAGGCCAGGGGTAGGGAACCTGCGGCTCTCCAGCTGTTGTAGAACTACATTTCCCATCATGCTTCTGGGAGTAATTGTATCCAGCAGCCTTGCAATGCCTCATAGGAAATGTAGTTCTACAACATCTGGAGAGCCGCAGGTTGCCTACCCCTGGTCTAGGCTATAAGAAGATTGCCAAGATCCTGAAACTGAGCTGTAGCACTGTGGCCAAGACCACACAGCGGTTTAACAGGACAGGTTCTATTCAGAACAGGCCTCGCCATGGTCGACCAAAGAAGTTGAGTGCACATGCTCAGCATCATATCCAGATGTTGTCTTTGGGAAATAGATGTATGAGTGCTGCCAGCATTGCTGCAGAGGTTGAAGGGGTGGGAGGTCAGACTGTCAGGGCTCAGACCATACACCACACACTGCATCAAATTGGTCTGCATGGCTGTTGTCCCAGAAGGAAGCCTCTTCTAAAGATGATGCACAAGAAAGCCCGCAAACAGTTTGCTGAAGACAAGCAGACTAAGGACATGGATTTACTGGAAGCATGTCCTGTGGGCTGATGAGACCAAAATAAACTTATTTGGTTCAGATGGTGTCAAGCGTGTGTGGCGGCAACCAGGTGAGGAGTACAAAGACAAGTGTGTCTTGCCTACAGTAAAGCATGGTGGTGGGAGTGTCATGATCTGGGGCTGCATGAATGCTGCCGGCACTGGGGAGCTACAGTTCATTGAGGGAATGCCAACATGTACTGTGACATACTGAAGCAGGGCATGATCCCTTCCCTTCGGAGACTGGGCCGTAGGGCAGTATTCCAACAAGATGACCACTGCCTTGCTAAAGAAACTGAGGGTAAAGGTGAGGGACTGGCCAAGCTGTACGAACCGGTCAGGGAGTGGAAATGGGAGTCAAAGAAATCGTTCCGTCACCAGTAGAACAACCTTATGACGG
>BLSH010324264.1:576102-590569 GCA_018402905.1 Glandirana rugosa | reverse complement strand
GGCAGTATTCCAACAAGATGACCACTGCCTTGCTAAAGAAACTGAGGGTAAAGGTGAGGGACTGGCCAAGCATGTCTCCAGACCTAAACCCTATTGAGCATCTGTGGGGCATCCTCAAATGGAAGGTGGAGGAGCGCAAGGTCTCTAACATCCACCAGCTCTGTGATGTCATCATGGAGGAGTGGAAGAGAACTCCAGTGGCAACCTGTGAAGCTCTGGTAAACTCCATGCCCAAGAAGGTTAATTCAGTGCTGGAAAATAATGGTGGCCACACAAAATATTGACACGTTGGGCCCAATTTGGACATTTTCACTTAGAAGTGTACTCACTTTTGTTGCCAGCGGTTTAGACATTAATGGCTGTGTGTTGAGTTATTTTGAGGGGACAGCAAATTTACACTGTTATACAAGCTGCACACGCACTACTTTACATTGTAGCAAAGTGTAATTTCTTCAGTATTGTCACATAAAAAGATAGAATAAAATATTTACAAAAATGTGAGGGGTGTACTCACTTTTGTAAGATACTGTAAATATGTCTGTAATATAAATTGAAGCTACTGTGCAATATGAGCTAACATACCATGAGACAGACATATTACAGACCTGACATAGTGGAAGGGCTTAGCCATACATGTATAGATTTCTCTATTATTATAGAAAACATAATATATTCCTCCACCAGAACCAAACAGCATGGACGGAGCAATCTCCACTGCCAGCTATTGTATTTAGGATTGTATGTATTGTATTCAGGAAGCCACAGCACCTGTGGCTGCATGCATACTTGGTCTGTAACTGCATCTGATAGGATGCATTCACTGCTCTGCCTAGGATTTCCCACCTGGCTCTATTTGAGCCGGGTGTTGCCACCTAGAGCACCAACATTTCGGGGGGGGGGGGGGGATTTTGTCAACCCTTTTTAGCTTATCTTGTAACATTTCACTGTAATGTAAACCTATCAAGATGAAACAATAAGTAATTCATCTTAAGCTGAACAGTACACTTATTTTTATTATACAAGGCAAACTGAATAAAGATGACAGCATGGAATCACTGGGGGCATAACACTGAAAGCCAATCCTAAATGGGGTTTGCTACATGCTTGCTCCCTTCCATCTATTCTCTGTGTGTTTAACACTTTACAAAGTTTTACAGCTAATAAAAAAAACAATTGAAGATAGGGAGCTTGATAAATGCTAACATTACAATTAAAAATGATGCTTCCATATGAAGGCCTACGCAGGCCTGTAATGCTCCCACGGTAAATACAGCCAAATGAACAATGGTTGGTGGTTGTAGAGTAGGGGTAGGCAACCTTAAAGAGGTGGAGATCTGCCTGAACAACATGGGAAAAGTCAAAGATCATCGGGCACAGTATTGCTCAGTGTCACTTTTACATCGGATTTAAACCTCTAATTGCTGTACTACCACGTCGCAACCGTATGCATTGAACAGCAATCATAGGTTTAAATCAGGTGGTCAGGAGGCAACATATCACTTTCTCACCATCTGTCAAACACACTCGGATCGCTTTTCAAAGAAGCAGCAGTGCGGGTCAACAAGCCCAGACCGCGATCTACCAGTCACCTGTCCGCGATCTACAGGTTGCTGACCCCCGTTTTAGAGGAATGCAACGTGTCACACGGCACATCTGATTGTGGTAAATTGCATTTCATATAAACTATTATGTTGCAGTACAAATATCATGTTGCCAAATATTGACAAACTTGTTTTCTAAAAAAAATATTTATTTGGCGCAGACTTTTGTGGGATTTTTTTTTAAACATTTGGCACAATAGTCACACTGTCTTGATCAAATCCTTCAAATTATACAATTTTTGGTGCATTTCATAAATCAGTGCTTAGTGCAAAAGTGTCATTCATTAGCATTTCAGATATACATAAAATTTTCATTAGGACACACAAATACAAACACTCGCATATTTAAACTGCCTTCGTGTTTGTCCTTACCAACAGCATATTAAAACCCCAAATACCTTCGACTAACTATATCCCATAACTTAAATTTATACAACATTCAAGTGAAAGAAAATGCAATTAAATTGTAAATCATTCAATTGTATTTTTTTTGGAGGATACAAGGAGGCCCCATTCTAGATAATGAATTGTGTAGTTGGAAAGCAAGGTGGACGCATTCCTTAAACACTTGAAACAGCTGCCTTACTTGTCACCTGCATGTGCTAATAACCCAGGCTAATTAATACACTGTAACAACCAGAGTCCCAGCTCCCACCCAGTGTGAATGCAATCCTACACTCCCTTAATAATGCCAGCAAATAGGCCACAAAACTCCATGATAAGTATGACATCTGCTCCTGGAAAATGAAGGTAAATGATTACACCACTGGCAGTGTGCAGATTAATATTAGCTGCTTGGAAGACTTTTTTTAGGACTTGTGTACTAATAACTACTGGACAAAGGAAGGTAGCATACAGCAAGACTGGATAATAAAGTAAAAGGAAACAAAGCGCCTAAAAGTACAGTAAAAACAAGTTTTCCCTGCTGAAATGACCCGGCCTGGTCCTTGGATACGTGATGATGCTCTTTCTAAATTTTATTGGAAGTTTATTGCAAAGCAAGAGTTGAAAAATCATATGGGAAATTTCAGGCACATAGCACAAAGAACAGTGCTGTGCAGTAAGACCGTACCCAGACACATCAAGTGATTGTTGGCACTTTATAGATTTCTAGAAGTGCCACTACCACTACACAAACCACTAAGTATGTTTTGTGTCCATTTTTATGCACTGAGCAGGTATTTATGAGGCAAGCCGTACCTCCATTAAACCATGGCAATTTTCTAGAAAATCCATTTTAATCAATTCTTGTCCCCATGGAAGGGTATTGGGCAATGGCCAAACTGTATACCTTATGTCTAGGAGCAGTCTGTACTAGAGCCTATTAATCATTGATAGTCTATCAGCATCTTAGAAGGGGTAAATTATCGACAGCTAATATCTGACTGGTTGTTGATTTTGTACTTTGTTATAAAACAATAAGGCTTCATGCACACAGGACGTTAAAAAAAAGTCCTAAAAACGTCAGTAGCTTATCAGTGATTTTTTTCAGCCAGCCAGGGCCAGCGCTTTTTTTTTTTTTTCCTCAATTGATCTAAAATGTCCAAAAACATTGGGGATCGGCGTTTAGCTGCGTTTTTGCTTGTTTTTGAGCATTTGAACGTTTTTACAGCTGAAAAACGTCTCTCAGAACCCACTGGTCATGGGTTTCTTTTACAGCTCATAAAACGTCACTGCTAAAAACAGTTGATAACAGCCTATGTGTCCATGAACACATAGGATAACATGATGGAGTGTTTATTGACTGTAGAAAAAAACATCTGCAGCTAAAATGAGCCCTTTGCTTTTGTTATGGAATATCTGTTGGGGATACAGAGTTATTGACTAGCATGACTTGATACTGGGCTAGAAAACTGGAAACTCAACTCGCCATTAAAAACTGTGCTAGAAAAAGCTTAGGAGATACATGGTCATCAAAACAATAACAAAATAAGATAACGCACAATGAGACCCCCTTTAACACAGGGAGGACCGAGTGGGCTATCTCCCAATACAAAAGTTATGGGGGATGGGTGAGCACAGAATAATCCCATATACATACAGAGAAAACAAATGTGCAAATATAGGTTAATTATTCTGTGCAGTGACAACAGCACAGAGCTGTGACTCTTCCCCCCCTACAGAAAGATAAAGGGGATAATGGCATATACTGTATGACATTAAAAATCCAAGAAAATGCATTTATAAATCACAGATGATACAGTATAAGTAAACAGAAATAGGCAGACAGGCAGATGGATTCTACCTCTTCTTTTCCTGTGAACACAAGTATAACAGCAATAAATTAAGCATAAATATAATACCCACAAAAGTGACTATGCAGCGTGCTTGTGGGTAGGCAGACATTCAACAGAAACCTTAATAATTCAGGCTACAAATGTGCCTTTCCTGCACCCATCTAATTGTATTAAAGAGCAGAGTTTCCAGGTGAAAAGCAGGGAATATTGAGCAGCCCAATACAAAGCGGATGAAAAAGACATCCAAGAAGCAAGGTCCCCTGGGAAGGCATTTTCTATTTGCCGGGCCGCAGCCCCGCAGCTGATAATGCAAGTTGTAATTAATATAAAAGCAGGAGACAATATGGGAAGAGCTTGTACTTGCACTGCCACAAGAGATCTCTGCGCCTAGAATGTGTTTCTCATTTACACAATAGTCTGCCCTGCACAACCCGACTTTATCAGCAAACTCTCTCCCTGGGAAGGTTAAAACATCGATTTACTAACATCTCTGGATATTGCTAAAACTATAAAACGGCATATAGAGCTGCACTTTGTTTTCGTTTTTTTTTTAAATACATTTAATAAATTACTCCTTTTAAGATTATTCTGTACATCTTTGGAAAAAAAAAAAAATATATATATATATATATATATATATATATATATACATTAGTTGCTGTTTATATGAAGCATGCACGTACGTACTGTCAGTATGTTTACTTTATAAGTTGTTGGCAGCTCTTCTGCTGAGATATAACAAAAGGTTTTCATTCTAGTTTTAATTTTAAGCACAAGAACACTGGAGAATGCTGCAGATTTATTGTTTCCCAAGAGACATATATCTCTGTCTGCATCCTATACAGTGTACTTGTATGTTGTATGTGTTCTAACAGGAACTATAGGTTGAGAGGTCACAATAGTCTTGTAGGCCATGTCACTTCCACCCTCACACCCCTTTTATCATCCTAGCAGAGAATCCAATGGGCACATCCTTCACAGAACAGCAAGGTCCATTGCTCACTAGATAAGAGTACTGGAGGAGCCTGGCATTGAGCACAGACTGTGACTTCTTGTAATTCTGTACAAAGTATATTTTAAGAATGAAGAGGCCTTTGAAGTCAGTGATATCTAGGAGATGCATGGTTTTAATTTTCTGTTTTGCCTGCCCTTTTAGTGCCTACTATTTCAAAGATATACTAGTACATTACTCAGACATCATGTTTCCTCACATTTCATTTTATATGCATTTTACATACAAGTAAAATAAAACATAGCATGGATATCATCTGATGTCATCAAAACACATTTTTATGTTAACATACAAAGGTCTTGCGAAATACCCAGCCATAGAAGCCACAGAGCTGCTTTGTTGATAATTGGAAATTGAGGCCTCGACTACACTAAAAGTGAATTTTTAATCTCTTAGTATCATACCCACTCGCTGAGTTTTCCCTCATGAGCTCCAAAATGAGTCCTAGTAATCATTTTTGAACTTTGCCCACAGAACCTGCGCTCACTTCGATCTCTGACAGCGGAAATACTTGAACTGCCACTGCTGACTTTTAAGAAACTGCAAAGCATTTGTTAATAGTAAGCTAACCTCCTGCTACCAGGCACTGAAACATCCTATGTGTATCTCTATGTGTATCTGAGCACCAAATGGTTATAGAACTTTCCCAGAATCAGAATTGGTGTAGAGTTAGTTTCTAAAATATTTTTTGTATTTTAATTCTTTGTGACACAACAATGTTAAATAATGCACAGAATAATAAAATACCCCAATTAGGCTCAATAGCCATACCACTCCAATTATTTGACTTTCATATACCATATATTGATGTGGTAGAGTTAGTTTGCTTCTTGAGAAAAAACTTTTTACAATTAGCTTTGAATGACTATTCAAATGGTTATTCTCATATATTATATAGCACCAACCTCTTAGCCCCCATTCACACGGGCGCAAGTCGCACGCCATTCTTGGCAATGTTACTGTTCAAAGTGGTGCAACGCCGACTTTGCGGTGCCGCACCAAATTGAAAAAGTCGTTTCTGCACTACTTTTTACGATCTCAGGTGCAACTTGCATAGACATCTGTTGCACAGTTGCACAGATGTCAGCCAAGTCACACCTGAAGTCACACTAACATGCGGCTTTGAAATCATGCGATTTTAAGTGAAGTCACGCGATTTCAAAACTGCATTCAGTGTAAACCTAGACTTACTCATAGGGGTTGATTTACTAAAGGAATAAAATAAATACTGCTGACTTAGCAAAGTGAATGTTCAGTCTGTAAAGTGCATGTTCCCTGAGCTTAGTAAATAAAATATAGCCCTGTTGACCTTAATTATCCAATCATGTGCAAGAGAAAATATCTTTCTAATTTCTGCTGAAGATAATTGCTTATTCAAATTGAGTACGGCTTCACTTTATTTACTTTACTTAGTGAACATTCTCTACTCCCTTAGTAAATGAGTCCTATGGTTTTACAGAGTAAAGGGAATCATTCACGTCAATCCATGTCCATGTAGAAGTTTCCAATCTAATGTCCCTATATCATACACAGCCAAGGACCAGATATGGTTGGAAGTCAATAACCCTACCAGTATGTCTTCTTTTGATAGAGGAGAAAACTGGAGCACACAGAGCGAACCCACATAAACACAGAGAAAACATAGCGTATATGTTGTGGTAGAAAATGAAAGCAGGATTTCAGAGCTGTAAGCCTAGAACCTTAAGCACATAGCCACCATGCTGCCCAAGACTTCCTACCGATCATATAGCCAACATCAATGCCCTATTATACACAGAATCCAATGACATATCTGACACAAATTTGAACAGTTAGCTGCAATGATTCCAGATTCATGTGATATAGGATTTAGCACTGGGATATTTCTGTGCAGTCTGTTATAAAGAAAGAGATCACACAATGTTCCTATTCCTCATATGCAGAGAGTAATTGCCATCATATGCTCCTAGTATCATTTCCACCTCACATGCAGTGTAATTCCTGATACTCACAGTATGACTCCCATTAGATAACACACAGTAATGCCTACCATATACATTGCATCATTTCAACAGATTCACATGTGAGCAGACTTTCTGCAGCTGCTGTTATTTCTGGCAGGTCCCATTCAGGATAGATTGAGAATTCTGATTTTTTTTTTCTTTTATATAGAAAATTCCCATATCCTGATTAGGAAATGATCAACCAACCTGGGGATAAGTTCACGCGTTTGGCAAATCACCACTATTCTCCATTCAGTGTATTTCCACATATTTAAAAATACATTTGTTTTTATTTACTAAATGTCATTGTTAACCTCCTGGTGACACAGAAATATGAAATTATACTCATTACAGCTGAGACTCTTATTTACTATATATAATACTTAATGAGGGGTGACTAACTACAGCCAGCACCAACACATCCCTGAGATCGGAGAGGAAATAATAGGATAATACACAAATGGACACTGCTTTCAAGAAGGAAAAATGATACTGGATTTACCAAAATAGTCCATATGTAGCTGTCATGGGTTGCAGTTAAAGTGATCTATTTAGAAAACTGAAAAAATTGAGTGTTGCCCTTATTTTACAGATTACAAAACTGAAAGGCAAATGTTTCTATTTTACTATAATCTGCATTTTTACTTTATCCAAAGTCTATATAACTTAGCAAATAATTAAAGAAAAAAAAAATACTATGCAGCGAAATTTGTGTCCATTCTCCTCATTGGAAGGTATTGATAATATAAAAGGCCTTCTAGATCAGGTTCCAGATAACAGACCTGCCCAATGTGCAGTTAACATAAACTAGCCTGAAGCAAACGCTGGGGAATTCTCGACAAGTCCAATTCTGTGTTTTGGCAAGCACCTAAATATACCATCTTCATACAGGAACTCACTACAGCTCGGCATCATAGCCTGGCACACTCCTCAAATTATTGAAATTCTTCATCTAACAGATCTACAAACCCTGAAAGAACTGGAGACATCCTACTTTAGGCTCATGACAATTACCTATCAGCCATTGGGACAACAAACCCTTCAGAAATGAGCTAAACCACATTTACATCAGAAACTGGCCTTTGAACTTGAGGCCTTGCTTAAGACATACCATAAAAATAGAGGACAAGTTATAAAGACAATGTTGTCCAAAGTATAGGACTATGTCGTTTTAATAAAGTTTAATAAAGACTTCCGAAAAAAAAAATCCAACAGTGCCTATAAAAAATTGACTAGTAATATTTAATTACCAGGTATGATTCTATTTAACCAGCTATTAAAAAGGTAATTTGGGATACATTTCTCATACAAAGTTAGTGCACTGGCAACATTTATTGGCACTGTAGCTCACTTACTAAAAAAAAAAGTTGGTACAGCTATCAACAGCACCCACTGGCTTTGTTTACCAGTCAGGGTTTCCAGAGGCGAGGGCCTCTCTAAACTCTCTTTTCAATTCAGTGTAGTTTTTTTACGCCTCTTCCACCCAATGTACTCTCTACAAATGTATAGAAAAACATTTTGACAGGAAGAGTGGGGTACCCTTGGGTAGATGGGACTGCGAAATCAAGCCCAGTGACTTTGCAAATGCAATCACAGAGAAGCTGAGACTAGCTAATATTTACTAAAAGGTGAAATATAAATTTTGGGTTGACTCAGCCTTTACCAGCTATAGTTGATATGTATTGCTATACAGTGAATTACATTTTTGTGGAACCCAATACAAATTGATAATTGTATTGGTAAAATAAGCTAAGGGAAACATTTTCTTTTACCATTCTCATTACATTAATTGAATTGCCAAAATAAGCAAAGCCAGTAAAGTAAACAAGGCCATCATAAAAATATTCCTTTTAGAGTAAGCAAACCTTGAACCATAATGCATGGTAAGCTGCTGCAAAACTTGTGTCTCCAGTAACATATTCCAGGGAACATGACAATTATGCACTGTTGGGACACACTAGACAACTGTTGCTGAACTACACAAGTTGCTTATGAACACTGGCAGTATGCTGTACCCTCATATAGAAAATGTATATGTGCTTTTGTGCAAATATAAGAACATATAAACAATGACAAAACACTAGCAATAAAAACAAGACAGTTATTAAACACACTAAACACATTAGACATAGAATATGTACACCTGTGTAGTCAGGTAACACACAAACACACAATCAACAATACATCTGAGCAACACCAACCAATGAAAGTTTTATTCCCCCATCACTCCAACAAATCCTTATTTTTGTCTTTTTCCAATTTAAAAATGTGTTGAAGTTTTACATACGGAAATAAAACTCTTCTATCTGGATTCATCCTGCGAGTCATATGTCCACCAATCCATCATTGTTATGAGAGGTTAATATATTTTATATCTACTGAAATGAAGTGTTACCTTAATAGCGTTTAATAAATGGCCTTGTGTTATAAATGTATGTGTGATGGGTATTGCTTAAAAAGTAAGCACAATCTATTGCCCAATATAAAGATTACAGCACTTTGTTCAAGCAAAGTTACTACAGCCTGATAAAGTGTATTATGTACATATACAAACAGGAGAATTGTAATGTAACAAGCATAAAGCATGTATGTACATGGGGCATCAATTTCACGTCGAATGACAAAATATATTTTTATCAGATTTAACTAAGTTGTTTTCTACAATAAGTTTCTGATATAATGTCAAAATTTGATATCCATTCATTTAAAAAAAGAAAGTGAAAAATTAAAAAAAACAATAACACCATGCGAATGAGACCAAGAAATATGATCTAGTGGTATTTAAAATGCTGTGAATATGTTTGGATGGTAAAGCAGAGTTTTTCATGGTGTGGGCTCTGCACCTGAAACAACTTGTGTCTGACAGTGCCAGTAGACACACACAGCGCCCGTAATATGGAGGGAGGGCACACGGTCCACAGCAACTGCACATACAGTCCATTGGAAAGAAGGCCGAGATCCCCAAATATAACCCAACAACAGAACACTGAGGGCAATCCTCCATCTACCAAAAAACACTGTTTCACACCATGAACGCCTATCCTATTTTTATTTCCCCACAATACAAGTTTTACATTAGCAAGCAGCACTATATATTTGAATGTTGTGGAAAAAAATGAACATGAAATTTGGCAATGTTAGTTCTCAATGTTAGTTTCAATGCACTATTGTTATATTGATTTCTCATGGTTGTAATTTGGGGAGGTGATTTACAAAAGGTTATGAACGGTTTACATTTTCAAGGAAATGGTCATCTCAAAGATGGAATTGGGCTTGTGTAAATGTATATATAAGACTGAAAACATGCACCAAGTTTTTGAAAAGAGCACAAATTCACATAGCTGGTGTAAAATGCACACCCTTAACATTTTGTGTTACATTAAAATAATTAATGGGTATTATCGATTACACTAAAGAATGATTGGCTTTACTTAATAAAAGTACATTTTACACAGCCTTGTGATCACATATGACAACGTTCAGGGATTTTAACTCCTCTAAGCCTGACTGAGTATTAGTAGTGAACATAGAGCGCTGTAAAAATGAAGTGCCCCTTACTATTCCTGGGCCCTGATAAGATTCCTGAAAACCAACAGCCCAAACAGACTATACTATAGCAGACTGGCAAAGTGACATCTAATGACAAAAATAAAATAAATGAAAGTGAAACTGTTTAGTTTGGTGAAGTATTATTATTATCATTAGATATGATTGTATAGCCCCCACAGTTTGCATATACCCAAGTAACACTTATACCAGCACACTCAACATAGATTAAGAAAAAATATGTATTTTTTTGTTCTTCATTAACATACATGTCATGAATTTATGTGTATTTTTTCATGTTGACTGATAACTATTTTAGGAAAGTGAAACATTTACATATATTCAAATCTACTAAAAAGCATGATAAATGGGTCATAAAGCTTTACTTTTTTCACATAAGATTTTAATTGATATCCCATAGTAGTGGATGATCCATAGTACAGTTTGTTACTTGGGTAGCATGCAATGAAAGAAATCCTCATATTTTTACAGCACTGTACTAGAACATATAGAAACACGAAGACACCTCCCCTCTATTTTCTGCACCCTTATCTACTAAAAGTGTTTAAAGTAGTAATGTTCATCACGTATAAGCCATATAAACAACAAGCTCTTGCTGACCTCAGGTAACCTCCCAAGTGGAAGTAACAAATGTTATCATGAGTGGAGAGGCCTATCAAAGTTGCACCTCTTGTGGCGTTGTTGTTGTGCTCTCACAATAAGCAATCAATTGAGCCTTCCATAATGATAATGCTGTCATATTGTATAAAAGACATCACAAATCTTTATTTCAGGAGAATTAGAAAATGCAGAGTTCACTGCATCCATACAAACCCAAAACACAGGTGCAATCGACTCAAAATATTTTCAAACATTAATCAGATTACTCCCTTGCTTACTAAGTCATGTAATGTTTCTCCTACCACGGTGAACGCGACCATGTTTAATGAAACGCATAGCAAGCAGCAAAACATAGGAGAGGGATGGAGACGAGATATAAATATTGCTACGTGGCCTTGTGTGGGTACCTCTAATCTTTATATAAAATAGGTACACACATAGGTGTGCGCAGGGGGTGTGCCGGGGGTGCCTGGGCACCCCCTAATCACCCTGTGTGGTACAGATTCCCCCCTTCTGATATTTCACCAAAACCCCCCAATGGGGCTAGTAAAAATTTTTTTTAAAAATAATATAAAAGTAAAAATAATATAATAAAAATAAAAAAATACTGACACAGTCCATTGCCCTACTGACACCAACTTCTGCCCTACTAACACCATCCATGTTTTCATACATTTTAAACTATTTTTTGTTATAAGAGTGCGTATATATACATATATATATATATATATATATACTGTATATATATATTACACATACATACCTACACACACACACGCATGCGTGTTTGAGCTTTAGGGTGCACACCATAATGCAATAGGCTGCGCACGCCTATAGGTACACAGATAGCTGGGAATCTGAAAATTGACATTCTGTCACTGGCTTGCCGTATGTACTCTATATTGCAAATATCAGTGATACATTCTTACCCTGAATAACCAATCAGAAATCAGCTTTTGTTTGTTTGGCTACACTGAACTTCTATACTGGGTCTCTGGCAGTTCTGAGACTTGTCTACTTTCAAGGTGTACCAGTGTAGTCCTGGAATACACAGATTCTGTACCTAAACACTGACATCTTGAAATGTAAGCAGCATATGAGAAAGCAGTTTTAAGTGATACACAGCCAATAATAAGCATGTAATATAAATACATTAAATGCCACTGTTTTTCTGAGCAAGAATTATAAGTTTCACGTGTAGGTAAGGAAACCCTCATTTATTCGAACTATCAATATTGCATGTTAATCCCTTTCCTAAATATTTGATACTTGGTGATCAGGTGTAAGTTATCCAATCCCCTAAAAATACATCATATACTGATACAGCTTCTATATGGTGTATGTCTGATGAAGATGAGACAGTTGTACATACAGTATAAGTGGTATAAAGGGTTCATTCTGGAGCCAGGCCTTAGGAATATTTGGGTTGAGCTTGGGAATGAATGTGAAGAGAAGTCAGTTGCTTGCTGAGTGCAGTTTTAAGCATAGGTGAAACTGTGACAATGAATGACAGCAACTACAGATCCTTTGATAACTACAGTTATGAGTTGTTTGTTAGTGGGATTAAGTAAGCTGGCATCACTTATAACATCATTATATTGTTTGCTTTTAGAACAATCAGTATTTACCAAGAGCATGTCAGAGTTTACATGACTATAAAGAGGGAGGAAGGATGGGAATCTTTACATTGGAGGAGACTGCAATGCGTGACTATGCCGATAGGGGTTTGAGTGTGCATTAGCAGAGCAGTGAATGAATTATGTGTCAATTCTTTGGCTGGTTCAATAAGAAAAATTGTTATTTACAGCATACAATTGTCCCTCAATTAGTACATAATTTTTAACTCATAATTGTTTTTTTTTTTGTAACAGATTTTATACACCATTGGTATTACATTTGCACACTTCATCTTCAATATAAGAAGTCACTGTGCAAAGATAATACAGTAGATAAACAAAATAATCACCCCAAGCTTCAAGTTATAACACAAATATAATATTTAGCAATCTTGTCCTAGGTTTTAAAGGCATATGCACTAAGCCACACTGTGTAGAACCAGAACACCGGCAGCAAAGCCAAGTCTATCCCATTCTTTATTTTCCCACTATGGCTAAAGACCCCTCATATGTTCCTGCCTGAAAGGGTTTTATGTGGTAGGATTTAGCAACCATGAGATACTTAAATCTCGTGTATGACAATTCCCACCTATTATTGCCCCCCCCCCCCCCAAAAAAAAAAATGCTAATTGTAGGAAATAAGCAAGTAAGCAATGCCTACATCACACAGATAATGGGGGCACACCACAACTAAAGCTCATAGTAAAAGCCCATTATAAACACTAGAAAAGTAACAGGTAGGTGCAGATTACTATTTCCAGTGAAGTTGGTACATGTATATGCATAAACAAAACTAACTGTACATCTGTAATAAATGGAATATTTTGACTGGGAACAAAAAAATAAAAATAAGAAACTAATGTCCTGTCTAGCAATTGTTTTTTTTTTTTTTTCATGCATCATAATCTATCAAATCTATACACAATAAATAATAAATATATTTTATTTTCCTAATAATTTTCATAATCTTTCACAGAACAAATACCTATGCAAAAAAAAGCATTCACTGCAGTTATATTTATTATGAAAGTAAAAAGAAATAGGGGAAATAAGGTAATGAAATATGTGCAAACTATTACTTTCACATAATTTAATGGGGGGTGTATGCTAACAGCTACATAAAAAAGGTTTATTTTTTACTTTTAATGTTTTGAATCATTTACATTTCTGACATTGACAAAACAGAATGTGCATTTACTCAGGCAACTGTTTTTCTAAAAAAAAAACAAACAAAAAAAAAACAGTAACTTGTTACTAGCTAAAGTGTTATTGCTTATATCTGAAAAAAACTTTGCAACCATGCACACCAATTTACAGTGTTAAAAATTAGCTACATCATTTTTTATGCTAATTTTTATATTTTTAAGAAATTTACAAAATGTATTTGCTATAACTAATTTTGACACATTTTAAAGAAAAATAAAAATACTGTTAAAAATTTCAAACTGACCCGGTCACCTAAGCCATACAGTTCACTAGGACTATAAAAAGGTTCCTTATTACCAAGGAGCAGAGTAAATTGGCTTTAGCTGTTGCCATCTGTCAGACCCTAAACAGGCCGGGTGTGTAATCTACTAAGCGGGACATGAGCTTTTAGACTGTACTGGGAAAGGAAGCTGTACTTTACAGATGGGGGGGAGAGGAGGAATGTATACATGTACTGCAGTATATATACAGATCCTGTCTATTGTTCATCCCTTCCTAAATCCACAAAACCTTTGGCAACAAAAAACCTTGGAGCTGGATCACTTGACATACCGAATCCACTGGCCCAGTCAAACTTTAAAAATTGTCATAAAAATAAAAAGAAATTTTACACAGTTTTAATCAATATCGTTTATGTAAAACATTT
>BLSH010324264.1:534929-545675 GCA_018402905.1 Glandirana rugosa | reverse complement strand
GTCTTTACCCATTGTGGTGCCTGGATGTGAATATTGTGGGAGCACGGAAGCTGCCATTGCCAGTCCCTCTGATATTTACCTGGCTGTATTGCTGAATTTGTGGTGTTAGCAATTTCTAGGTCACTGACCCAGAATAAGCACACATATCAAGTGTTCTAACTTCATCTGACTTTTCTGGTTTGCACACTTTTTGGTGTCAATGCATCAAAGTGCTAAAAGCCAGTCTGTAGCTAAAGCATAAAAAGATAAAACGGTGTCCTCTGCAGCGAAGATAGTAAAAGTGGAGCTCCACCCAAAAAAGGAAGCTACGCCACATTTGGCACCTTTTGGGGAGGGAGCGGGTACTTGGTTTTGCCATTCCTTCCCCCGCAGCCAGCCCATTTACAAAGTACAGCATGCTTCGCGCATGTGCAGTAGGAAGCCAGCTGTGAAGCGGCAAGGCTTTACTGCTGGTCTCCCTTAGTCAAGATGACGGTACCAGCACCCTATAGCCGATTAAAAAATCAGCATGGGTGAGGAAACCAATGGATTCCTGGACAGGTAAGTACCCTAATATTAAGCCCCTGTTCACATTGGCGCGATTCAAAATGCGATTTGACATGTTAAATCACATGCCAAATCGCAGCCTATTGCCGGCAACGGCACTGTCCCAATCGATGCGACGCTGACTTTGCGGTGCCACACCGATTTCCAAAAGTAGTTCCTGCACTACTTTTGGCGACTTTGGGGGCAATTTCACTAGACATCTGTGCATGAACGCGCACAGACGTCTTTCAAATCGTCCCCAGACTCATACTGAAATGTGGGTTTGAAAATGTGCGAGTGCAGCTGACCTGCATTCAGTGTGAACGTACCATAAAAGTCAGCGGCTACAGTATTTGTAGCCGCTGACTTTTAATTTTTTTGGGGGGGGGGGGGCTGGAGCTCCTCTTTAATACACTTTCCCTGCCACCCTGTAAATCTCTGCTGTATTAAAAAGAAATCACCTAGAATATTCAGAGTCACTCAGTGACACTACCAAGACTGTTGATTTGCTAGTCCCCTTGCTGTTCTCAATGGTTTAATCCACCAATCCTTATAGCACTATTAACCTGTAGTGAGGAAGTAAATCGTATAAGGCCAATGCGACTTCATGGCCATGTAGTACCCCATTAGCCCAAAAATACCACTGATGTTATACAGTGCAAATAAAGTTTCACCACCTGCCACTGATCTGTGTTGTGCTGGCCTCTATTTATTGTGTCCACAGTGTCACCACCACCATGCACCTACCAATTATGTATGGCCTTGGAGGTTGCGTGCAGCATGGACTTTTTCATTTCATGTAGTGGAGTAGAGTTGATAGGAAGAATCACTGAGCTCAGCAGGGGACCAGGAATTATACACACCCAGAGATGTTACATTATTTTGTGACAATTCTCAAAGACCCCAATACATCAGAAGTTGACAGTAGAGGAGTTTTTTTTTTTTTACTTTTTTATTTTAGCTACAGGGTCACTTGAAGCTTTCTAACCAGCATCACAGACAAAAAGTAGCATTTTCATCAGAAGGTCAGCAATGGCAGCCCCTGTATATATCTCAGTAATAGATTCCTTTAAAATCCCTTAGGTTTTGACTGTGTCTACCCAATGGAAGAACCGCCTCTTACATATTATTGCATGGTGTGTTGCTTATCCAGCAGCAGCTCAGGGGACGTAAGTTGTTGTCTAATGAATCTACATGATCCAGGGCTCCAGGGATTGGTATTTGTCTCATCCTTCCTGCATCCAATGAGGTTGACCCCACAGGATTTCCTATGTAAGGTTTGTCATTTACCTAATGACTTTATGTCACCAGGATAAAAAGTCGCACACCCTTTAACCTTTCTATTGCTGCAGTAAGCATTCCCCCTTTCAAATCAATGGTAATCAATTCATAGCCAAGACCAGACATATTCCCTAAAATTTCAAACACTGCTGTTTTAAGGCATGCTGCAATAATGAAAGACTGAGCTTAGCTCCTGCAGTCCTGGCTGGATTACTACAGCCAGTGTGATCTATAGCTGACCTTGTATGCTGTTAAACGTGCACAGCCAACACAATCTATCTTGTCCTGGACACATTCATGAAAATGTTTAACTCACATCAGGAGGTCCACAAAAATGAAGTCCCAGATGGAATGGCGTACAGAAAGATAGGATGACTTGGAAGCTAGTTTAAAAAGAAAATGGGACTGATTTATGATATTTGTACAAAACTGTGAAATCACAAAAACAATACTGCTGACCATAGCAACCAGACTCCTTACTTTATTTTAAAGTGAAGCTGATTGTTGTGAGCAGCAACTCCACTTATTCTTTGGCAACCCCAGGCCTAGGGTTAAAAAAAACCAAGGCCACCTGTAGTAGGCAAGTTATTGCCAGTCTACTACTACCAGCTTGCCAACAATTTATTTTCTCTTGCTCTCCATGTTTATAGAATTTATGAATGCATTTAATGTGTACTGGGCTAATAAGTAAAAGAGCAATAGTATACAAAACTCATGGTAGTCACTCAGATTAGTGTTAAAGGAAACTTGTAGCAGGGGTATGGAGGCTGCAATTGTGTAGAGGCTATCTTTTAAAAATAAAAGTTCCCTGGCTGTCAGGCCAATCCCTTATGTTCAATACATAATAAGTTCTTGGCCTCAAGCCTTTACACTGACTTCCCTGAACTACATGATTGTTTCATGTCAGTGTTTCAAAGTACTAATGCCAGTGGTGGCTGGTGCTCCATTTGGCCGATCAGTGAAGAACCCCCCACCCCCCCGTCATTCGCTCGTCAGCCCACCAGCCCCGCACTTACCCCATCTAGGTCGCGGGCAGCACTTCCTCCTTGGTGGCTTCACCCTGCGTCTCCTCCTCCTCAGCTTCACGGCAGCGTCATCCTGTGTCTCCTCCTCCTTGACAGCCAATACAATCGCTTCTCCTCTTGGCCATTTGGGTCTTAACACTTGCTTCTTGATTGGCCGGGAGCGAATATTAATTTGCTATTGTCACACAACTGGGTGGGCTCAGGGCGCAGTGCTTTGCGTCCAGAGCCCACCCTTTTTTGAAGCCAATTAGAGCCTCAGGCTCTAATTATGTGCTTCAAAAAAAAAAAGCCATTGAAATCCATGCATTCGGCGCTCTGCATGTAGGTTAGGGGCCGGATGAATGGATTAGGGGGGCAGCACCCCTGCATCCCTTATGGATGGGTCGCCACTGACTAATGCCCAAAACAGCCAGGCAACTAGCATTTTGAGAAGGAGCTCAGTAGCTCCAGCAGCTAATAATAATCTGCACAATAAAAGCTGCTAAAACAGATCCAAGTCGCAATGCAGCAGGTTATCACACATCATAGGTATGGATAGATATACCCAGCAGTGTTTAGCTTTTCCATCAATACAATTTAAATGTATCAAACTGATGTTCCAGTACACTCTACACAGGAAAGGTAAGAAACCTTCATTGTCACTGCACCAGGCCAGGAAAATCAGATTTGTAATGTGCTGTGTAAATGTCTATAATCCTACAGAAACCTTTATCTTGCAGGTAAAGTGGATTGGATCTACATTGCATCTGAACACCACAAAACAAAAACATTTTAGCATTCAAAGCAAACTTCCCCCACCATCCATGTTTCCATGCTTTATTTTGCTGAGAAATCACCTTGAAAAACACCCCCCGCCCCCCCTAGCATTTCTGGCCATGGCCATCTTGAGTAAGGGCAGATGATTCATGTACTATTTAGGTCCTGGAATGCAGCTGCCCTTAGCTCATGCAGGCAGGCAGGAGGGTGTGCTTAGCTGGGAAAGCACCTCCTGCCCTCCTGTAGACTCCTGGGATGTATGACATAATTTGCCTAGGCATAGAAACCAGGAAGTAACTGAAGAAATGGATAAAAAAACATTTAAAACAAGTAAATATAGTATACCTTCCCAGGGATCAAAATTTCAAGTCCTAAGCTACTAGCCAGGCCTTAAGAGTTTTCATCATCACCAGTTGCCCCAACCGCCTCCTACCCTGCCTCGCCCCTAAACATGCCCTCGTAAATTATCTCATGAAATTACACTGTTAAATGTTTTATGTTGAATTAAGTTACGAAAATAAATATTAACAACAACTTTAACAATATTAACATAAAGCATATTAGTGCCCATCAGTGCAGCCTATCAGTGTCCATCAGTGCAGCCCCATCAGTGTAGCCTCATCAGTGCCCATCAGTGCAGCCTATCAGTGCCCAACAGTACAGCCCCATCAGTGCAGCATATCAGTGCTGCCTTATCAGTGCAGCCTCATCAGTGCCCATCAGTGCAGCCCCATCAGTGCCCATCAATACAGCCTCATCAGTGCCCATCAGTGTAGCCTATCAGTGTCCATCAGAGCAGCCTCATCAGTGCCCAACAGTGCAGTCCCAGCAGTGCAGCATATCAGTGCTTCCTATCAGTGCTTTCTTATCAGTGCAGTCTCATCAGTGCCCATCAGTGCAGCTTATCAGTGCAGCTTATCATTGCCCATGAGTGCCACCTCATCGGTGCCCATGAGTGCAGCCTCATCAGTGGCTACCAGTGCAGCCTCATCAGTGGCCATCAGTGCAGCCTATCAGTACCCATCAGTGTCCACCTGTGCAGCATATCAGTGCAACGCCATCAGTGCAGTTTATCAGTGCCACTTCATCAATGGCCATCAATGCAGCCTCATCAGTGGCCATCAGTGCAGCCTCATCAGTGCCCATCAGTGCAGCATATCAGTGCCCACCAATGCAGCCTCATCAGTGCAACCAATTAGTGCCCATCAGTGAAGCATATCAGTGCCCATCAGTGGAGCCTTATCACTGCAGCTCCATCAGTGCCGCCTCATCAATGGCCATCAGTGCAGCCTCATCAGTGCAGCCTATCAGTGCCCATCAGTGCAACCTCATCAGTGCCCATCAATGCAGCCTATCAGTGCCCATCAATGCAGCCTATCAGTGTCCATAAGTGCAACCTCATCAGTGCCCATCAATGCAGCAGGGATCACAGGGAGCAATCAAGAAGATAGCCGGCCAGATCACACAGAGCGGGGATCTCCCGCTGTGACACAGCTGGTATATGAAATGGCGGCTGTTGTCAAATTCCCGCCTCCTGGACCAGCTCCTATTTTAGACAGCACATTAGTCCAATGCCTGTGACAGTGGCCGGCGTTTCATGTACAAGCTGTGTCACAGCCGGAGATCCCAGCTCTGTGTGATCCGGCCGGCTGTCTTCTTGATTGCTCCCTGTGATCCCTGCGGTCGGCAATCCTCCTGACAGTTTCCTGGCTGATTGTTTCTGTCAGAAGCATTGCAGCCTTTTTTACAGGGCATCGGATACCCTGTTAAAAAGGCAGCACCGTTTCTGCCAGAAGTGATCACCCAGGAAACTGTTGGCTCAGTCCGCCCCTGCTCCACACCCGTCCTCAACTAATTTCCACTCGCCAAATGCGAGCAGGCGAGTGGAAATTTTGAGGGCTGCCTTCCTATTTATTTACTAATGCTAGCAGCTTAAGGATGACTATAAAAATAGTTGATCTTGTCTGAAAGAGTGAAGTTCCACTTTACTAACCTCTCTGATCATGGCCTCCTTTGGCCACCTAGAATACCTAAATGCAGCTGGTCCTTACAGCTAGGTAACAGTTCATGTTGTATACACCACCATAAAGGAGCACAGTACAGACATTTGCAAAAGGCTACATTTTCTGAAGTTATCATCTGTGGTTCTATCCAGCAATCCAGGAAACATGGACTGGCAGCAAATTCTAAACACCACAATCGTGGTGCAGATGTAGTTTTCTTCAACAAGACTCCACACCCTCTCCTTCTGTTAAGTATTGATTGAACTTAATGATGCATATTTCTCCTACAGAACCTTCACGTAGGCACATTAGTTGGATAAAATGTCCCATAGGCTCATACCATTTTTAACATAAATTATAAAGCAGAACAGCGTGTTAACAGGGAATTATATAAGGAGATCTTGGCTGTGATCTCAAAAAATCCATGGTAGCAGCACATCTCATTAACCAGTTCCTTACGACAAGGTAAAATACACCCAGAATAAACGTCAAAAAACTGGGGAAAATTCCAATCTATATTTTTCAAGGATCAACTGAAAATTGGTAGAAAAAGTAAGTCAGTAGAGTAGGAAACATTTCTGACCCCTGTGTTCTATTATCTTACGCATACTGTACACTGGGTGGGATTTACTAAGACTGGAGACTGCAAAATCTGGTGCAGCACTGACTAGAAATCAATCAGCTTCCAGGTTTATTGTCAAAGCTTAACTGAACAAGCGTTGGAGGCCTCATGCACACAGGACATTTTTTGACTATTTTACAGCAGCTGTTTTTAGCTGCAGACATTTTTTTCTACAGTCAATAAACTCCCCATCATGTTATCCTATGTGTTCATGCACACATAGGCTGTTATCAACTGTTTTTAGCAGTGATGTTTTTGAGCTGTAAAAAAAACCCCTAGGCCAGTGGGTTCTGAGAGACGTTTTTCAGCTGTAAAAACATTCAAAAGCTCAAGAATGCTCATATATGCGGCTAAACGTCGACCCCCAATGTTTTTGGACATTTTAAATCAATTGAGAAAAAAACAAAAAAAACGCTAGCCCTTTAAAAACGGGAAAAAAAACGTGAAAAAACGTGCAATATAACGCTAATAACAGCTGAAAAAAAATCACTGATAAGCTACTGATGTTTTTTGGATGTTTGTTTAACATCCTGTGTGCATGAAGCCAGAAGCTGATGTGTCAAAAGGCCCAGGTGTTGAGTATTACTTTTTTTGTCCCAGCACTCATCTTCTGCACTAGGCCACAGTTAGCATTATCCCCATTTTGTGATAAGACCTAACCAACAACCTGCAATAATACAGGACAACTTGATCCATGCTTCTAGCACTGCCCTTTCTTGCTCACACCCCAAAGTATAAGAGAGAGGATTACACAGCAGAAACTCATTTGACATCATCTTCATGAATTAAGGGAATTAGAAAAAAATAATTATTTGACAAGAGGCTCCAAAATCCTACTCAGTAGCTCTTTAGGAAGTCAAATCTGGTGGTGTTGTGTTTTCTAAAAGTCAGATTATAGGTAAAATGTGCAGTTTTTCTTGGACATAGCAGTTCATCTAATGACTTTAATGACTTTACTTGTAATTTGTGCAATTTTACCAAAGGGAAACTATAACGGCATGGGATCAGTTTTATTTGAGTTTTTTTCAGTTTATGATTTCTTTTTTATATTTTTATTATATATGTGCAATCTTTAATTTAAAAATTAACATTTATTACACAACAGGAAATCCCCAGCACTCTGGGTTATCTAAAGAGAGAACAATGGACACTGCCTGCTTGGAGACCCATTTGTCTGTCTGAAACCTCTGACTGAGTCGTGCCATTAAAGTACAACTAAAGGCAACATACATATTTTAGTAAATCCTCATATAAATACCTGACCGTTACACATGGTAATAAACATAATAACTGAAATGATTATTTCCCTACCATGTAGCTGTGATTGGGGCCTATAATCCCCTCCATCAGTTTTCCTTAGCTGTATAGTGTAGTGATTAGAGTTGAGCGAACCCGGACTGTAAAGTTCGGGTCCGTACCGAACTTTGGGGTGTCCGGGACCCAGACCCGAACCCGTACTTTTCAAAAAAAGTCCGGGTTCGGGTCCGGGGTTCTGGTAATTTTACCAAAAGTTCTGAAAATTGCTGTAAAAAAGTCCAGGAAAGTCCTAAAGGTCTGCAAAAGGATGGAAAATGGGGATAAGGGTGGGACAAGTGCCCTACAAAGAAATGGGGACAGGGAAAAAACTAAAAGCATTTAAAAAAAATAAAAATATAAAAAAGCAAAAATGGAGGTGGATGTGGATCATCTTCAAACTGGGTCTGAAAAGTATTAATTAACGGTAGAAGCCATATAACTGTTCTAAAATCATCTTCAAACTGTGTCAAAAAAGTATAAATAAGCCGGGAGAACCCATATCACTGTTCTGCAAACATCTGGAAAATGTGTGTGTCACTTTAAATAAAACCGGGACTAACTGAACTACTGTTCTGCAAACATCTGTAAACTGTGTGTGTCACTTTAAATAAAACCGGGACTAACTGAACTACTGTTATGCAAACATCTGGAAGCTGTGTGTGTCACTTTAAATAAAACCGGGACTAACTGAACTACTGTCCTGCAAACATCTGGAAGCTGTGTGTGTCACTTTAAATAAAACTGGAACTAACTGAACTACTGTTCTGCAAACATCTGGAAACTGTGTGTGTCACTTTAACTAAAACCGGGACTAACTGAACTACTGTTCTGCAAACATCTGGAAACTCTGTGTGTCACTTTAAATAAAACCGGGACTAACTGAACTACTGTTCTGCAAACATCTGGAAACTCTGTGTAACACTTTAACAAAAACCGGGGCGAACCCATATCACTGTTCTGCAAACATCTGGAAGCTGTGTGTGTCACTTTAAATAAAACCGGGACTAACTGAACTACTGTTCTGCAAACATCTGGAAACTGTGTGCGTCACTTTAAATAAATCCGGGACTAACTGAACCACTGTTCTGCAAACATCTGGAAACTCTGTGTAACACTTTAACAAAAACCGGGGCAAACCCATATCACTGTTCTGCAAACATCTGGAAGCTGTGTGTGAAACTACAGCATAGAGAAGAACAGGGATATGGTTTCGCTCTGCTATAGTTTCACACACAGTTTGCAGATGTTTGCAGAACAGTGAAATGATATCCCAAATCTCACTATATCACAACATAGTAAAAGCCGCGCTAAAAATCAAAACATTATTATGACAGATACAAACACTCATGAATAAAGTGCTAGTGCAAACTGTAAATCATATAGTGCTAGTGCCAATTTCACAATCTATAAAGTGCCAGTGTCCATTTGTTGTGCAATCATAAGAAGTAAGTGTCCTAAAAGATAGTGTCCATAATCATAATCCTTCTCCAAAGGTGCAAATGAAACACTCTTTAGTTCAGCTTTCACCACCACTCAAAGAATCCCCATGCAGGTGATCACTCTGGAGGCTTACCAGATGGTTAAGTAAAAATCGCCTGTTAATTAATCAGCCTCAGCCTGGGCTCCTCACAGCTGTGATCTGCTCCCTCCAGGGCCACTCGGTATAGGTATTTAAATAGAAAAAAGAATCCTCATAGTGTATCTCTTTTACCAATTTATTCAATACAAATACCAAGATATGCTTACATCAACTCTTAAAATGTTACACTGTATCAATCCAATAGCCTCTACCTTTTGCTGGTCCTCGTCTCTCTCTCCCTCCCGACGAGCGTCCCAGCTCCTGGTGTGCCTGTTGTGTCTCTGTTCGGGCCGCCGTGTAGCCACGTCTCTGACGCGTTTCGTCACTTCCGACTTGTTCACAGGGTTGGCTACACGGCGGACCGAACCCTCTTTAATAGCGGCACTTTCTCTGCCACTAGATGGCGCATCGTCCCGGTGTTCCGCCCGCCCATGGGTTATGTGCCGCTGAGTCTCCATATCACACAGGGAGGTCCCATCCCCGCTCAGCAGTGATCTTGCTTAGAGAATCAGACCAGCGCAGAGCCCGGCAAGTCGGCGGACATCTCACAGTGGACTCTCAGGGACACTGCCCGCTGTTTGTTTACCCGCGGACAGTGTTCCAATGTATGTCCTTTTTTAATGTAAAACGATATATTTCGATCCCTACGGGGGTGGGAACTCACTACCTATTTCTCATTATACCAACCTACCTCCGTGTAATTCCAGTGTGTATCAGTGTTTCACATTCACACCCAAGTTACACTGGATAGTCTCAAATCTCTTCTCTTCTACTTCCCGATATTGTTCGTGGTACTCTGTAATCAGATTCCATTCGCGTCCTTTTTTAGTCTGGCTTTTTCCTGTTTGGCCATTTAATAAGTCACCTCTGGGTTTCTCTAGTATCCTCAGTCTCTCTTTTTCTAGAATATGAGGGTCATATCCCTTTTGGAGGAACTTATTTTTAATAGCCTCGGATTTTTCCATATAGTGTTGGTCTGTGGTACAATTCCTACGGATCCGGGTATATTGTCCCTTAGGTATATTTTTGAGCCATATCGGATGGTGTCCACTCGTAATTGCTATGATATTATGCCATTATATGTATGCATGATTATATTATTTAAAATCTATGTTTTAGAATTTGTCCTATTCTAGCACCGCTATATTGCGTTTTATAAACAGTGATCCTAAGTTGAGACTATCCAGTGTAACTTGGGTGTGAATGTGAAACACTGATACACACTGGAATTACACGGAGGTAGGTTGGTATAATGAGAAATAGGTAATGAGTTCCCACCCCCGTAGGGATCGAAATATAGCATTTTACATTAAAAAAGGACATACATTGGAACACTGTCCGCGGGTAAACAAACAGCGGGCAGCGTCCCTGAGAGTCCACTGTGAGATGTCCGCCGACTTGCCGGGCTCTGCGCTGGTCTGATTCTCTAAGCGAGATCACTGCTGAGCGGGGATGGGACCTCCCTGTGTGATATGGAGACTCAGCGGCACATAATGCATGGGCGGGCGGAACACCGGGACGATGCGCCATCTAGTGGCAGAGAAAGTTCCGCTATTAAAGAGGGTTCGGTCCGCCGTGTAGCCAACCCTGTGAACAAGTCGGAAGTGACGAAACGCGTCAGAGACGTGGCTACACGGCGGCCCGAACAGAGACACAACA
>BLSH010324264.1:447307-457818 GCA_018402905.1 Glandirana rugosa | reverse complement strand
TGCATATCATTGCAATTTTTGACAACTAGGCCAATTCTTGCTTTCATCAAGCGTACCTCTTATATAGTTACAGTGTGAAGGTGCCACCGACACCCAAAACCGCACCCGTTAATTCTATCCAAAGTCTGTGGAAAAGACATCAGATTTTATCCAAAATATCTCTAATCTTGTTCCCAGTGCACTACATTTTGGCTTCATCATACAGACTGACTCCCCAAGCTGTTGCTTACAAAATAATGGAAGCTTGCAGGGAAAATGTCATTTTTTTTGGCTTTATAAATGCAATTATTGCTGCAGCAGATTCTATACACTGTACAGATGTGTCACTTTACAGGTAGACTAAGAGGACCCTCCCCAGGCACTATATTGAAAGGAATTTTTCATTTTTATGCTTTCACTTTAAGCATCAATAAATCACTGCTCATTTAAAAATTATGTTTTTTACAAACTTTTTTTTCATTGATACATGTCCCCCAGGCCAGCACCATGACCCCCATAACCATTCTATGCCCAATTACTTGCATATAAGCCTTCAAAATGGGCACTTTTGATTTTTCACGTTCGGGTCCCATAGACTTTAATGGGGTTCGTTATTCGGTTCCGAACTTTCCAGATGTTCAAAAGTTCTGGTGCGAACTGAACAGGGGGTCATTCGGCCGATCCCTAGTTGCAATCTTTGATCATTTTTTCTCTTTTGTCCACGTCCGGGAATATTAGTTACAGTGCCAAGAAGTGTAAACTTCTTGACCATGTTGCGCACAGTGGACACAGGAACATTAAGATCTCTGGAGATGAACCTGTAACCTTGAGATTGTCCATGCTTCTCCTCAGTTTTTGTTCTCAACTACTCAGAAAATTCTTTGCTGCTCTTTCTCTTCTCCATGCTCTGTGTTGTACACAGAGACACACAACAGAAAGGTTGAGTCGATTTTTCACCATTTTAACTGGTTGCGGGTGTGATTTGTATATTGTCAGCACCTGTTAATTGATACAGGTGAGTTGAATTACACATTACAGGAGCATCACAAAATTAGAATCCAATTATTTCTTACAATTTTGAGAAGGTGCCAACAATTTTGTCCAGAGATTTGCGTGGAATATGTTAGATTTGGATTTTTGTTTCTCCACTTTTTTGTGTCATACAAATACAAACAAAAGAACTAAACACGAGAATGCGTAGACCATTTGTAATTGCAACAATTTTCTGGGAGAAGTGGTACATGATCTGACAGAAATGCTGTCATGCCAGTATTTTTGACCATGACTGTATATAGAGTGCAGGAGTCAGAAGTAAATATGCTCATAGAGCAATCATTTACATTTAGCCAATGGGCTGAATATAAAAAAAATTAACGGATTCCTTCATCCACACAAGTGAGGTGGATGGAGGAATCCTCCCAGCTTTGCTATTATATTCTGACAAAGAGGACTCCTCCGCTGTCAGAATACACTGACCAGCGGCTGCAGCTGATGATCGAGAAAAACTTTGCAACATTCTTCTTCAACAAAAGTCAGTCATTAGACTAATTACTGTTGAGGGGAATTTGGCTGGTCCCTGCTGATCTGACCAAATTTCAATCCATCTATGGCCAGCCTAAGTAATATACGACAGCGTTATAGAGTGCAGCAGTCAGAAAGAGAGGAGTAAAGACAAAGAGGGGGGAGGATAATGGGGGGTGGAGGAAGAGAGAAGGGGGAAGGAAGGGAGAGGGGGAGAAGAGGGGGTGGAGGAAGAGAGAAGGGGGGGGGGAGGGGGCGGGAAAGAAGAAGGAAGGGGAAGAAAGGACTGTGAAGGAAAGAGAAAATGCTGGGTGGGTGAGAAGGGGGAAGGAGGAATAGGAGAGAGAGAAAGGAAGTGGTGGGGGGGGGGGGAGAGAGATGGGGTGAGTGGAGACGAGAGGGCAGGGGGTAGAGAGGGAGGAGGGAAAGACCCAGATAGCAAGCAATTGTGCTGCAAGTTTAAAAATAACTTGCTAAGCTATTGCTAGACTTGCCAAGCTTCACAAGTTTGTTGCATAATTGCAAGTCCGTATTTGACTCCAGATCAAATTTCTTTGCAAACATTCTGCAAGTCTGCTGCAAGTTCTGGTTCAGTTATGTTGTGCAATAGTCATCCCACCACAGGGGTCACTGTGGCTGAATTTTCATGCTGTAGACTGGCAGAGGTCTTGCTGTAGATTCACAACTACAACTTTGCTCTTGCTAGAGACTTGCCACACAAATTTGTTACACATTGGAAAGGTGTTAACTAGAGCTTGTGCTATAGCCTAGGTTCACATTGGAGCAATTTGTCATGTGATCAAATGGCATGACAAATCACAGCCGATTGGCAGCAATGGCACTGTTCCAATCGGTGCGACACAGATTTTTCAGCGCCGCACCAATTTGCAGAAGTAGTTCCTGTACTACTTTTGACGATTTCATGTGCAATTTCAATAGACATCTGTGCATGAAATCACACACATGTCTATCAAGTAGCACCTGAAATCGCGCTGACCTTGCTACTTTTAAATCGCGCTACTTCAAGTGAAGTAGCAGCGATTTCAAATTAGCTTCAATGTGAACCAGGGCTCAAGTGCTCTGCAAGTGTACAACTTGCCATGGAAAATGTGCAGCAAGTTAAGTCTACATTCACACAGGGGCGACCCGACTTTGGCGCGACTTTGCTAGGCAATTTCAGCGCGACTTAAACGCAACTTCCAGCGCGACTTCAGGGACTTGAGGCGACTTTACAACATGACTTTTGCCAGGCGACTTTGCCTTGACCAATCAGAGAAGGGAGGTAGGGGTTGCCTAAAAATAAATTCTATTCTTTATACTGTAAAGTTACTTCCATGTAGATGGGGATCCAACTTGGAGGCGACTTCTATTGAATCCTATGGGCACAAGTCGAATAGAAGTCGCCTCCAAGTAGTACAGGAACCTTTTCTCAAGTTGCTCCGACTTCAACTTCAGTGGTGTACATTAAGACGGCTCCCATTCATTTCAATGGGATTTCAGATGTCAAGCGACTTGGGGCGACTTGAAGCGACTCAAGTCGGAGCGCAAGTCGCCCCTGTGTGAATGGGCACTTACAGACTTACAATTCGACACTGCCACAAAATTGTAGCAAGTTATCCTTGTTATCTGGGGAAGGGGGCAGAGGAAGGGGGAAGAGGGAGGAGGTAGAGAGAAAGAAAGAGAAGGGGTTGAGAGAGAATGAGCACAGAGAGATGTACAGAGGTCACATTGAGTGGTATCTAAGCAGTGGTTACTCCTTCCATAGGATTTTGCAGTTCTGCTTTTTTCTCATTCAGGACTGTTTCACATATGTGGTTGGGGGCGGTAAAACCATGCGGTTGAGCTAAGGTTTTACTGCTCCTCCTTTAGGATATATTCACACCAGATGTGGTTCGACTGTGTTGGGTGACTATTCCAGCACAGTCCCACTACATGACAAGGTAAAATGCCTTGTCTCTGGCATGGTTCAGTGGTGCATGCTAAAAAAGCACTGCATGCAGTACTTTTCTTCAGTTCAGCACAGTGCGAGACAGTCCACCACCTCGTATCGCATCATCTAAACTTTCAACTTCATTAAAAAATAAAAGGAACAGTGGCTGGTGTGAATGAACCCTTAGCTGACAAGGCAGTGTCCGGGGGTGTACACATGCTGTAGCCACAATGCTATGATTCGTGGGCTGCAGCAAGATTTATGCCCGTAGTTGCATTTGGGGGGCACTATCACCCACTGAGTGCAACCCATTCAAATAAAAGGGCCTGTGCTGCAACCTTCCTTCAATTGTGGTGGGTGGTGCAGCATATAGGAGGTTAAAGCATATTGCCTCAGAACCTGCAAAATGCCCTCTGAAGCAATCTGTGTGTGGATTGCTTTTCAGAGGAGCAGCTGCAAATGTCAAGGTGGAGGTGGGGTTCAGTATAGCTGCACTCACCAATTACTCCTTCAGACTCATCCAGCCAGGATGTACAGCTACTTCATGCGCTCTGTATTTAAATGTAATTTGGCATCTGCACATACAAAGCAAGCCTTCTCACTTCTGTGTGTGCATGTCGGGGGGGGGGGGGGCAGACACAGCAGAGATAGGATGGGTGGTGAAGCAGATTTAGCCTGTGATCGATGCTGTCCATCCTGTATCTTTCAATATCTCACTCACAGGATCAGTACAGCACAGTGCACTCGCCCCCAGCTCCCAGCCAGAAAATCCCAGGACTGGCAATGTCAGAGAGAGATTAGAGATGCGTTGATGACAAAATTACTCTGTGTGCAATGTGTGACAGGGAATAGTGAGCCCCCCTTACCTCAGGGCCTATGTTCCCCGCACACAGGATGATATATCACTGGTCCTGGGGGAAAGCACCACTGAAATCTTGGAGGGGAGGCATAGCCCCCTAGATCCTGCCCTGTGAGATGCATATTTTACCACATCACACAGCTCCCGCTTTTCCCGGGAACTCTATTTGAACTTCATTCATGTCGTGCTTGCTGTGCGGCGACATACGGTGCCATCCAGTAAGTGTGATATTATGCAGCATGTCTTCATTTTATTGCACCTCAGAGAATGAGGCACACAAAAAACAACTGTTTTCTATGTGCCCTAGTGGTGACTGGCGTTCCTCCATTGCAGAAAAATGTCAGTCACTGCTTTAGTGTGAACAGGCCCCTAAGGCTATCTGACGCACAAATCTTATTAAAAGTGGACAACAATTTAGTTTTCATAATGCCAGCATTAATCACTTAGGAACCAGAAGGATTTCCCACATTAGGACCAGAGCACTTTTTGTGATTCGGCACTGCGTTGCTTCAACTAACAATTGCGCAGTCATGCGCGGGTGTACCCAAATGAAATTGACACCCTTTTTTCCCCCAAAAATAGAGCTTTCTTTTGGTGGTATTTGATTCCCTCTGCGTCACTTCTGATCACCGCCATTAACAAAAAAATAGCGGCAATTTTGAAAAAAAACCCAACATTTCTTACTTTTTGCTATATTTCATATAAAAAAAATATGAAAAAATAAATTTATTCATCAGTTTTGCCCGATATATATTCTTCCTCATATTTGTGGTAAAAAAAATTGCGATTGGCGTTTAGTGATTGGTTTGCGCAAAAGTTGCCACGTTTACAAACCATGAGAATTCATTTATGGCTATTTTTTTTTTTTTTACTAGTAATGGCGGCGATCTGCGATTTTTATCGGGACTATGATATTGCAGCGAATACGTCGGACATTTTTGACACTTTTTTGGGACCAATGACATTTATACAGCGATCAGAAATATAAATATCCACTGATTACTGTGTAAAGGTCTTTGGCAGTGAAGGGGTTAACCTGCAGGGGGCGATCTACGGGTTAACTGTGTTCCCTAGGCAGGGCTGGTGCAAGGATTTTTGACACCCTAGGCGAAGCCTCATTTTACTGCCCCATTGGCCCCACCACTGACTCCACCCCTTTTGCCCTGCCCATGTGACAGGAGGCATCGCTATACAAGAGGCATCGGCTCTGCTTCCTCCGGCGCTGGCTCCAGTACTGCGCTGCGTCTCTAATTACACTACCCGTCAGACAGAGCAGCTGCCTGAGACTGAGTTAGTTACATGCTGCAGACTGCAGAGCATGCAGATGCGGAGGGAAGCCAGCGGCTGGGCGACCCTAGGCAGCAGTGCACCCTAGGCAGCTGCCTAGTTTGCCTAGTGGTAGCACCAGCCCTGTCTCTCTGTGTGTACTAACTGTGAGGGGCTGGGCTGCCAGGGGCATAAGAAACCACACTGCTGCAGAGTGTGGCGGGCACGAGAGCGCGCCGCCGGTGGTGCGCTCCCGCCCGCTAGCTGCGCACAAACAAGTAAGCACGCACACGAACGAGCCGCCGATTCCCGGGACAGCACCACTCTGCAGCAGTAAATGTATGTGAGCCGGTCTTAAGAGCACACAAAACATTGGTAATTACATGAGTAGAGTGATTGTAAAGTCTCGCTTTATAAAAAAAATAACAAACATGTTATACTTACCTCCTCTGTGTAGTTGGTTTTGCACAGAGCAACCTGGATCCTCCTTTTCTTGGGTCCCTCTTTGCTGCTCATGGCCCCTCCCTCCTATCAAGTGCCCCCTCAGCCAGCAGCTTTCTATGGGGGTACCCGAGTCGAGTCAGAGCTCGGTGTATCCATTCAGACACGGAGCCCGACCCAGCTCCACCTCCTCTCTACCCTGATTGGCTGACTGACTTTGGTTGACAGCCACGGGAGCTAACGCTGTTGTGTTTCAGCCAATTAGGAGGAGTGTCTCGGACGGCTTAGACATTCGTGGACATTGCTTGAGAGAGATGGGACTCAGTTAAGTAATTAGTGGGGCTGGGGAGGCTGCTACACACAGAAGGTTTTTATCTCAATGCATAGAATGCATTAAGATAAAAATCCTTCTGCCTTTACAACTCCTTTAAAGGCATAAAGCACAAACAAAAAAAATGTCTATTACATGCAAATAGCGAGAACTTCACCTAGCTTTAGCAACCTCAAAAACACAGCCACAGCTCTTTAGAGCATATTCAGTTTCCAGAACAGAAATGTCCATGCAGGCTCCTAAATTCCATATACCAGGAATGATATATGTCTAAGTTAATATAGCTAAGCTCACATCACTCCTTGTTTGTGAATCCATCAAACATGTCATGACTGGCTTGGCTTATTCGCTGTGCTCAGCCCTTGTTGGTGAAAAGTTTATGAATACGCTGAGAATGGGAACACATTTGGCCTGTAACTTCTTGATATTTAGCTTAGGGAGATGTTACGATCACAATTAAGCATTTGGGAGCATATGTCATGGTTAATAATGCTGTGGATTGTGCGGTTAAAGGCACTTAGCTATCATAACCCACGACAGTGGACTTCCTGTGACAAATTGCTAAATTGCATAAAGCTAAGGAATATAAAACAAGGAATGAAGAGAAACTGGAGGGTTTGCAACTGAAAACAAATACCGTGATTTTAGTTTGTTGCAGAAAATATACAGGCACTCGTTTGGGGCTTGCCAGAGTTCTTTGGAAGGCTGCCATTAATGATCCAGTCATTGAAATTATGGGATTATAAAACTCCACATTTTCTAGGAGATGCTTAAGCACAGCTTCTCCTTGTAAAGAGATTTCATGTGAATATAGCCTTTAGGAAGATTTTACTATATAAAGATATTTAATAGTGTGCTAACAGAATGTAATTCTTCAGCCATGTGCTTCTGAATCAAAATATTAGGCAAGCAAATTTAGTTCTTTGTGCTTGACCACCACGGAGATTAAACACAGTGGCATCCTATACTGTATGTTATCTGCTCTACCCCTTTCCCTCTCAGTATCACACATGTAATATGTTATAAAAAGGAAAATTAGCAAATAAACCCACACTGAAAATTAATGACAGATGTAGTCTTGAATAATAGGTTACATAGTTACATAGCTGGTCAGGTTGAAAAAAGACCATCTAGTTCAACCAAAAAAAAAATAGAAAAATGATATATAACCATACAATCCCATATACAATCATTCACTCACAGTTGATCCAGAGGAAGGCAAAAAACCCGAGCAAAGCATGATCCAATTTGCTATAGCGGTGGGAAATATTCCTTCCTGATCCCCTGAGAAGCAATCGGATTCACCCTGGATCAACTTTACCTAAAAATGTTAGTACCCGGTTATATTATTTACATTAAGGAAAGAATCCAGGCCTTTTTTAAAGCAATCTATCGTGCTGGCCAGAACCACCTCTGGAGGGAGTCTATTCCACATTTTCACAGCACTAACTGTGAAGAAACCTTTCTGTATTTGGAGATTAAATATTTTTTCCTCTAGACATAAAGAGTGCCCCCTTGTCCTTTGTGATGACCTCTTGTCTAAGGGTGATAAGTTTCATTTTGAGGTCATGGGAGGGGTGCTGTTTGTTTTGGGACTCTATGTCCCTTATAGCCTTCGTGAGGTCGTCCAGACACCGAGTCCTCCTCCTTTTTGCTATGGAGAATTGTTGTATAATCATCCCCCTTATAAATGCCTTATGTGCCATCCACAACATGGATATTTGGGCTACTGAGTCTTGGTTATTATTGAAGAAGTCCGTTAGGTTATTTTAGTAGTTGATCCGAGTGTGGTGGGGTTTGTAGAATGCAAGCGTTTGCCCTCCAGTGTCTAGTTGTGGTTGGAGTTTTCAATTGCACTAGCTTTATTCTTACTAAGGCATGGTCTGACCATATATGGGTTGAAAATTCTGCGGCACATCTGTGCCGGGCTCCGTTCCCTGCGAGCGGCGCGTCACACGGGGATGATGGAGACCGGCGGGAAATTCAAAAAGTGAAACACACAGCACACATACAGTACACTGTAATCTTATAGATTACATTACTGTATCAAATCATTTCACATCCCCTTTGTCCCTAGTGGTTTGCCCAGTGCCCTGCATGCACTTTTATATTATATATATGTCATTCTTTCTGCCTGGAAACATGAGAATGTCCATAGCAACCAAAAAGTGTCCCTTTACGTCAAAAGTGTTTTTTTATCAGCTAGAAAACACCGATAGTAAATAAGAATCATTTGCAGAATTGAGTGATACTGATTTTTCGGGAAATTTAATGTCGTCCAGACACCGAGTCCTCCTCCTTTTTGCTATGGAGAATTGTTGTATAATCATCCCCCTTATAAATGCCTTATGTGCCATCCACAACATGGATATTTGGGCTACTGAGTCTTGGTTATTATTGAAGAAGTCCGTTAGGTTATTTTAGTAGTTGATCCGAGTGTGGTGGGGTTTGTAGAATGCGAGCGTTTGCCCTCCAGTGTCTAGTTGTGGTTGGAGTTTTCAATTGCACTAGCTTTATTCTTACTAGGGCATGGTCTGACCATATATGGGTTGAAAATTCTGCGGCACATCTGGGGTTTTACCCGGTTTCTGCAATGTAACAATCACTGCAGATAACATTTCAGGTGGTAGTTTGGAGGAGGAGGTGGCGTAGTTGAAGAGCTCTCGGAGGTAGGGGCTCAGGGTATCTTTAAATTGTCTGTAATATTCTCAGGGGAGACCATCTGGACCCGGTGATTTGCCTAGGGTTAAAGATTGGATGGCCTGCATTATCTCTAGTATGGAGAATGGGGTATTTAGTTCCTCTAATTGGGTCTCGGTGAGTTTTGGAAGGTTAATTTTTGACAAGAATTGGTTGATCAGCTCTTGGAATGGCTGGGGGGTATTTGTATTGTTTTTTAGGTTATATAGCATTTCATAATAGGTGCTGAATGCATCTGCTATGCCCTGTGGGTTGATTATCTTTTGCCTTGTAGTGGGGTGGATTATATGGGGGATTGCGCTTTTGATTCGCTGCCCTCAAATTCTTTGCGCCATGGCTTTCCCTGATTTGTTAGCTGTAGAGTAGAGTGTAGCAAACTTACGATAAAGTTTCTCATGTTATTCTAAGAGAAAGGCTCTAAGGTCTTGTCTAAGGGTGATAAGTTTCATTTTGAGGTCATGGGAGGGGTGCTTTTTGTTTTGGGATTCTATGTCCCTTATAGCCTCCGTGAGGTCGTCCAGACACCAAGTCCACCTCCTTTTTGCTATGGAGCATTGTTGTATAATCATCCCCCTTATAAATGCCTTATGTGCTATCCACAACGTGGATATTTGGGCTACTGAGTCTTGGTTATTATTGAAGAAGTCCGTTAGGTTTTTTAGTAGTTGATCCGAGTCTGGTGGGGTTTGTAGGATGCGAGCGTTTGCCCTCCAGAGTCTAGTTGTGGTCGGAGTTTTCAATTGCACTAGCTTTATTCTTACTGGGGCATGGTCTGACCATATGATTGTGTCTATATCAGTTTCTGGGATTTTTTGCAGTGTCCATTTGTCCACTAAGAAATAGTAATTCGGGAATATGAATTGTGAGGGGCTGAAAAAAAAGTGTAGTCTTTTTCCGTTGTATGAAGGTAACGCCAGACATCGTAAAGGTTGTGGTTCTTAAAGTGGTTGTCTACCCTAAAAAAAAAAAAATAAATAAAAACCTGCAAGACAATAGCATAATGAGCTAGTATGCAACGCGACGCGAGCGGCGCGTCACACGGGGATGATGGAGACCGGCGGGAAATTCAAAAAGTGAAACACACAGCACACATACAGTACACTGTAATCTTATAGATTACATTACTGTATCAAATCATTTCACATCCCCTTTGTCCCTAGTGGTTTGCCCAGTGCCCTGCATGCACTTTTTAGTCATAGTGAGTTAAGACGTTTACTAAGAATAAATGATAGCCACAAAAGATCGACTATTTTTTTGTGAAAACTGCATTTCCCTGTGAAAAACCAACGATACCTGTAAGAGTACAAAGGTCCGTCTTTCTTACTGTATATATATTATATTTTCACGTACGTCCCGTGACCCGTTTGGTGATCCCTGTTTCCCCTACACTTTACTAAACTATGTCATTACATTAGATATTCTAATGTCACATGACATACACACGACACACAAAGTGAAAAACTTAAAGGGCGGCCAGAGGTAGT
>BLSH010324264.1:409984-429081 GCA_018402905.1 Glandirana rugosa | reverse complement strand
GAGAGCACTGAAAGCTGAAAATTGGTCTGGTTAGGAAGGGGGTTTAAGTGCCCAGTGGTCAAGTGGTTAACCACAGTTTTGATTACAACATATTATTTTAAATGTTCTAATAAAGAGTCAGTTTTTAACTTAAGAAAGTCACATGATTGGCCGCTCAATCACATGGGAGCAGTAACCTCCCATTAACAAACACAGGTGTCTACAATTGTTTCACATATAAAAGGCCGACGCACACACCGTGCAGACACCTCCGATGACGTCACAGGAAGTGACGAAACGCGTCAGGTGACCACACGGTGACAGAGGCCACGCCCAGTAGGTTTGCAAGCAGGAAGTGTCTGTATACACTGAGCGCGAGCATTACCTCTTGGAGCAGTCACAGTAAATTGCAAATGTATGCCTTTGATGTTTGCACTGTGAATTAGCTTTGGCCAATAAACCTTTCAACAAGTGATACGCGATGAGTTATCCTTCTTTCTATTCATATATGGAATTCTGACCGCGGAAGGGAGTGTGACAAAGGAGAGGACATCCACATCCATAGGTCGGATTGTAGACCTAAAGCGCGTTCTGACTTCTCCACACCGTACGGTGGGAGAGTCAAAGGATTCTGGTAAGCAGGGCATAATACCCTGAGCTATTTTTATCATCACCCAGCACCGAAATACAGCACGAGCACTTTAAAGTATAAAGAATCGTTCCACGCATAAGGAGATTAAGCAGAGATAGACTGGAACTGAATCAGCACTCAGTCACTTTATACTTTGGACTTGCACATAAATAAATCGTATTTGCACAGAGCACAGCACTTTTACTTGGACTCTATATATATATATATACTATTTACGTTATTCTATATTTTATTCACATTTTCTACAGTACTTATTGCATTTATATGAAATTGTATATTTATTGAAATTGCGGATTCACTGTAAGTTTATTCACTCACCCAGACACAATTAAGATCTGCTGCAGCAACTGGGCTACAGCAGCAACTATTGTTTTTTATTGTATGCATTATTTTATGAAAGATTGAAATAGCAATAGAGAAAATTACAATAGATCAAGCATTGCAAGCGCTGTTTGAACACAAAGCACAAATTGTTCACATATATCACGCTATTCCCCCATAAATATTTGGGCCACAACAGCAGCTCGCACATAGGCTATCACATCTCACACCAGAGGACACGCGCTGCCTAAGGTACACACACCTTTCAGAAAGCCAACTCTACTGCCAACCAATGCCCAACACATTTTACTACTAATGACCACTGTTACACTTAGCACAAGATTACCACAATAACACACCTGCAGGACAGGGGTGACTACAGGAACAGCTATTAAAAATCCCAGGAAATGACCATCATGTATTGATATTTAACTAAAAGTGTGGGCAAAAGCCATTTTTAATTACGATACAAAAAAGATATCATCTTCCAACACTATATGCAAAACTTGAAACCAGGGAAATACTCCACAGTATAAACTAAGGAATCCTCACATATGGAGTGTGTTTCCTTATATTTATATTAATCATGCCTTATATAATTAAATTGTGCATAATGTGTACATATGTATCCTCTCAGATTGGTCTGTCATGTAGTACTGAATGTCATACTACGATTATCATGATTAATTAAGCAAAGCTTGATCCCCATATACTTCTGCGGCAATGGTTTGCTTAAAATAGTGATCTTCTGCTTGCTGTAATAAATTACTACTACTACAGCAATAAATTATTATTGCAGTGGACTGTGAGAGTTGTAAAATACTGAGAAAAGTCACCACTGGTGTCTCAAAGAAATGCAATAAGATAGCAGGTAAATCAACCAATGGGGCAAAGCAGAGCCCGTGCCACATTCCAACATTTTATGTGGTTGTAGAGGATGTTCTGTAAAAGAAGGCGAGCAGGCTAGTAAATGGCCTGGTCACAGTCATGTGTATATTGATTAGAGTTTACAGTATATTGGCAGTTTGTTTCATGTAACAAAGTTCTGTAGGACAAACTTTACAAATCCCCCCATATGTAAATTGAGTTTAGGCATATGGTAATTTCTAATTTGTTAGATGTTTAAAGCACATCAGCCAAAATGTTGTTTTTTTAATTCTAGATGGGGTGGGGAAGGGTTAGAATCTTTTTAATTCTGCGTCACTACTAGGTAAATTTCCCTTCACTTCTTGTCTGGTGAAACCCTGTCACACTCTCCCGCCCTAGGAGTCATCAGTGCAGCAATACTGAAGAAATCTTCCAATATGAACACTGACATCAATAAAAAGCTGTCAGTGGCTATAACACTTCTCTAAATGTGTTTGTGTCTCTGTTCTCTCCTGAATACGATTTTAAATAAAAATATGACAGTGGTGCCTATCCTTTCCTACTCCAGCAGCAGAAAACGTTTCAGATGGGCCTTGGTTTTAAAAGTTAGCTGTTTGTAGGTTACTGGTTCGGAACATTTTCGTTTTTTTATTTTAAATTTTTTTTTATAGTAAGTAAAAGTGAAACGGAATGCTCTAAAACTTTACCTAGGAAGTTATCATTTACTATTTAGTTTAGAAGGACTGGAAAAATATAAAACAAATTGCCGATAATCTCTAGGGTAGATCCCTAACAATGGGCTTCAAATTGTTTTTTTTTTTTTGTTTTTTTTTGCTGTTCCCTATTAGTACTGTGACACATTTCTCCTAATTTATTCACTGGAAGTAAAGCTGGGGACAGGAAAGAAGGGAATTGATCAGAGAGGGAGGGAGTCGATTAGTAGACCATGCAAGCAGGAAACAAATACACACAGGGAATGTCTCAGATGCAGCATATGCTTGCCTATTGCAGAAATGTTTATCTAAATGCTGTCATCACCTGAGTAATGAACATCCCAAAGCAAGGAGAAGGAAGAAAAGTGAAGTGCAGTGAGGGTAGACCCTTATAAATCCTAAGGGTGGACCCTTATATATCCTAATAACAAGAAGCCATTTTAAGATGGTTCTTTAGCCAATTAAGTTTATGCATAAGTAACATATGCTCCTCTATTAGAGAATTTCATAAATAGCTGTGTAACTGTATGTCCAGGTATAAGGACATTTGTGTAAAAATCCCATGAGCCAAATCCCATTGGACAACAGAAAGAATTGGAAACTGAATATGTGCTTTGTAGGTGCCCCAAGGATCACAACAAATTAAAAAATATAATATCATTATTGAATTCCAGTAATAAAAAAAAACATTAAAAAAACATTCTTTCCTAACATTAGTTGGAGGGGAGGACTCATTGTATAGATTGTGCCCACAGAGAAAAAAGGCATGCGCGCCTCTAAGTGTAAACCGTATAGGAAACAGGAGGTATAGGTAATGGTTAGAGGTACTCACAGACATGGAGGAGAAAATCGCATGGCAGTGTCAGCCACTGCGGGCTATGTCTGGATGACTGGCGGTGCTGCGTTGCTGGTGACTTCAGATTAAAATGTGTTTCAAGCCAGCACCAGTATGAACAGCTGTGGAAGTGCCTCACATGCTTCTCCACTCAACCACAGCATGCGTTGCAAGGCAGGGGCTCCTGATTCTCCTGCCTTGCAACGCGCAGAGGCGCGCATGCCTTTTTTCTCTGCCTTCTTGTATAGAAGATGATTCTGCTTCTGACATGATGCAGCCCCACAAGTGGACAACCCTCCCAATCTCCCGGACTAAACCACCCACTGTGATTACACATTTCTGGACTACACCAACCACCAAATGAGTACCTATTGTGGTACATGCATTATACCCTATTATTGTCTTACGGTTTATAATATGGTATTTGCGCTTGCAATGTTTCCTCTCTAGATTGTGCACACAGCTGACCCTATATCACAGATACCAATGTAAAACTTGGTTAAGGAGCTCCACCATCCTTTCTTTAGCCTTTACATGTTTCACAGCAACCTGCTTCTTCAGGAGTAATTTATGACAAAGACAAATATTATTTAAATATAAATACAGATGGTTAAAGGATACAGATGGCCACAGCAATATGATATGTAGCACCCTGGTCCTAAACAGGGCTGTTAGTAAGTTTAGATGTGCTAGGCGGTAACTAGCCTGGCTAATTGGTAGTTAGGATCCATTGATTTCTGTCTAAAGCCTGAGTCTGGTGTATAGTCTCTCCCTTCTGTCAATAGGTGGCGCTGCTGCCTTTGACATTAGGATGATGGATCTCAGTGAATTTGGGTTATGAGTAAAAATGTTGTCTCAGTCAATCAGCAGGAGTTTCTTTCAGCCTCTGAGCATGCTGGGATAGTCTATTTAGTTGGAAGGAGTCAGGTGATCAGTGTTCTCTTCCACCCAGGCAGCTGCCTGGGTAGATGTGTGTCACATTGCTCCAGGTTGCTAGACCAGAAGCCTGAGGCCTATCCCCGGAGCTCCTGGCTGGCAAGTCTGTCTGAGGTAAGGTGACCAGATTTTTAAAATAAAATCCGGGGACAATTTGTTTTTATTTGCAAATAGTAAAATATTTTATAAGCATATCTCCTCAAATGATATATGCAGTGAATGTGGTATGTATTTATGTAATGATTGTATGATATATATGTTATTTCTGGAAATCATTTCATACCAGCTCCATAGCATTATTATACCAGTCCAGCCACATAACGTCATTATTTTTAAGGAAAAAACATGCATTTTAAAGCACATTGAACAGTTTATTATACTCACCAGTGCTCATCAATGCAGCCTGATCATTGCCCATCAATACAGCCTCATCAGTGCTCATCAGCTCAGCCTCATCAGCAGTGGCGGCTGGTGAAGTTTTAGGATGTGGGGGGCACCAGGCCCCGCCCTTCCTTTTTGAACCCTCCTACTTCTCATAAGCCCCACCCCTTATAGAATCCACCCACTCTGTCCCATGTATTCCACATATTGTGTCAGGAGTACACAGCTCAGCGTCACAGGACACAGTATGCAGCTCAGCATCACAGGACACAGTATACAGCTCGGCATCACAGGAGACAGTATACAGCTCAGCATCACAGGAGACAGTATACAGCTCAGCATCACAGGTGGGGTATATAGCAGCCAGTATCACAGGACACAGTATAGATCCCCAGCATCACAAGTGGGGTATATAGCAGCCAGTATCACAGGTGGGGTAAATTGCAGCCAATAACACAGGTATTGTTAAATTGCAGCCAATAACACAGGTGGGGGTACATTGCAGCCAATATCACAGGTGGGGGTAAATTGCAGCCAATATCACAGGTGGGGGTAAATTGCAGCCAATATCACAGGTGGGGGTACTTTGCAGCCAATAACACAGGTGGGGGTACTTTGCAGCCAATATCACAGGTGGGGTACTTTGCAGCCAGTAACACAGGTGGGGTACATTGCAGAGGACCCCCCGAAGTTGGGACAAGTCCCGCACTTACCCCATCTAATAGGCAGGCAGGACAGCGGGCTGTCAGCGTGCAGACTTTGGCTTGCGGAGAGCAGGCTGGAGCCTGTCCCCATCAGTCCGTCGCTCGTCACCGGTCAGGGTCTACGTGGGAGTGGGAGTCACGTCCGCTGCCACAGTGACCCGCCCCCACCCACTGCATCCATGCTATCCAATCACACTGAGCCACAGGCTCAGGGCAGCCAATCAGACTATGAATGTGCGCCTGTTCAGCGCACATCCATAGTCTTTAATGGCTGACCAATAGGCTCACTACTTGGCTGTCGGGTGACAGCCAAGGAGCCAAAAAAAAAGAAAGTCAATGTACCGGCACCACATTTAAGGGGCCGGGCTGACTTTTTTTTCTTAGCCAGCGGGGAGGAAGTGCCCAAGCGCCCGGCTGGCCCTGGTCATCAGTGCAGCCTCACCTGTGCCCATCAATGCAGCCTCACCAGTGCCTATCAATGCAGCCTGATCAGTGTCCATCAATGCAGCCTGATCAGTGTCCATCAATGCAGCCTCAAACAAAAAACACAGAATTCCAAGCTCAACTTACCGACCAGTCTGCCACCAAACAAATTCACCTGTCTAACAGTAGCGTTTAAAAGGCAGGGGATTGGTTACACACATTTGCAAGTGCATGCATAAGCTGCAGGCCTCGTCAAGGCTCCCTGTATACTGCAGTCCTAACTCTATATATGAGAGGCTTCACAATGGAAGCACATGCAATTTAATGGATAGATGGAGGACAGGTGACTGGAGGAGCCCATCCCCCCCATCAATGCAGCCTCACCAGTGCCCATCCAATGCAGCCTCACCAGTGCCCATCCAGTTCAGCCTAACCAGTGCCCATAAATGCAGCCTCACCAGTGACCATCAATACAGCCTCACCAGTGCCCATCAGTGCAGTCTCACCAGTGCCCATCAATGCAGCCTCACCAGTGTCCATCAATGCAGCCTGATCAGTGTCCATCAATGCAGAAACCCTCCAATGCCCATCCAATGCAGCCTCACCAGTGCCCATTCAATTCAGCCTCACCAGTTCCCATCAATGCAACCTCACCAGTGCCCATCAGCTCAGCTTAATCAGCACCCATCAGCTCAGTGCTCACCAATGCAGCCTGTTCAGTGCCCTGCAGCCTGTTCAGTGCCCAGCAGCCTGTTCAGTGCTCACCAATGTAGCCTATTCAGTGCCCACCAATGTAGCCTGTTCAGTGCCCAGCAGTCATTTCAGTGCCCACCAGCCTGTTCAGTGCCCATCATCACAGCCTGTTCGGTGCCCACCAACACAGCCTGTTCAATGCCCACCAACGCAGCCTGTTCAGTGCCCACCAATGCAGCCTGTTAAGTGCCCAGCAGCCTGTTCAGTGCCCACCAACCCAGCCTGTTCAGTGCCCACCAATGCAGTCTGTTCAGTGCCCACCAATGCAGCCTGTTCAGTGCCCACCAATGCAGCCTGTTCAGTGCCCAGCAGCTTGTTCAGTGCTCACCAAACGCAGCCTGTTCAGTGCCCAGCAGCCTGTTCAGTGCTCACCAATGCAGCCTGTTCAGTGCCCACCAACACAGCTTGTTCAGGGCCCAGCAGCCTGTCCAGTGCCTACCAGTGCAGCCTGTCCAGTGCCCACCAGTGCAGCCTATTCAGTGCCCACCAGTGCAGCCTGTTCAGTGCCCACCAACGCAGCCTGTTCAGTGCCCACCAATGCAGCCTGTTTAGTGCTAACCAATGTAGCCTGTTCAGTGCTCACCAATGCAGCCTGTTCAGTGCCCACCAATGCAGCCTGTTCAGTGCCCACCAATGCAGACTGTTCAGTGCCAATCAATGCAGACTGTTCAGTGCCCACCAACACAGACTGTTCAATGCTCACCCATGCAACCTGTTCAGTGCTCACCAACGCAGCCTGTTCAGTGCCCACTAACGCAGACTGTTCAGTGCCCACCAATGCAGACTGTTCAGTACCCACCCACACAAACTGTTCAGTGTCCACCAACGAAGACTGTTCAGTTCCCACCAATGCAGCCTGTTCAGTGCTCGCCAACGTAGACTGTTCAGTGCCCAGCAGCCTGTTCCATGCTCACCAATGCAGCCTGTTCAGTGCCCACCAATGCAGCCTGTTCAGTGCCCAGCAGCCTGTTCAGTGCCCACCATGCAGCCTGTTCAGTGCCCAGCAGCCTGTTCAGTGACCACCAATGCAGCTTGTTCAGTGCCGAGCAGCCTGTTCAGTGCTCACCAACGCAGTCTTACCTGTGATAAGTGTATAGCGAGGAGAGGAGTCGAATTATACAGAGCGGGGATCTCCTGTTTAACACACGCAGCCGCTGCCCTCAGGCGAAGTCCAGTCTCATACAATAGACGTCACCAGTCTGTTTGTCATAGGAGGCGGGACTTTGTCTGACAGTCGGGTAAGCAGTGGAGATCCCCGCTATGTGTAATCCGGTGGCGCTCACCCCCCTCCCTCCCTGTCAGAGACAGCCCAGCCACGGAACCCATGGTAGGGCCAGCCCTGGGCGCCGCTTTCTGTCCCAGCTCGCACTGCACTCGCCCAGGATCGGCCCACCAATCAGGGGACAAAAATGGGGACAGATCTCCTCCGGGTACAGCCTCCTAAAAATGGGCACTGTCTCCAGAAACCGGGGACGTCTGGTCACCCTAGTCTGAGGCCTATTCAGAAATCTGAGCAGCAGCATCAAGTTAGGCTTCAAGTCAGAGGCTTAGCCAAGTTGAGGAGGTTCTGCCTGAGGGAGAGCCAGATCGGTGACAGTGGTAAAGGAGAAGCAGTTGCCACAAAGGGACGACCACTCCTGTTACCAGAGGCAGGTGCAGAAAGGATGGAGTTTTGAAGAAGTACCAGAGCAGACTCTTCACTACAGTGGACAAGTGGGAAAGTTTCAATAAACTCATCCAGGAACCCAGAAGGTGGCGTGGGTGCACCTTGAAGATAAGTACAGCAGGTAGCTGCGAGTCAAGCCAGGAACCCAGCGGGCAGTGTGGGTGAAGCTTGAGGAATACAGCGGTTAGCAGAGAGAAGAGCTCCGGGGATCCAGCTGGTGGCTGGGAGTCCCAGAAGTCTAGAGAAAGACAGGGAGCTCAGTTTGAAGATCTAAAGTGGGATACTGTGAGATGTGAGTGAAGATTTAAAGTGGAATACTGTGAGTTATGTGTGCAGATCTAAAGAGAGGTGTTGAAAATGAAGCGTTGCTATAGGAGATAGCAGTTGCTACAAAGATACAGATCGCTGCAATCAGCTTAAAGGCCCTTTTTCTGTATTGCTGTCTTCCTATTTCTATTTTCGTCTGCAGAGTCTGCCAGTTTTGCCATTGCATTTGCCTAAGGGTGTCATGTGCCCTAACCCTCTCTCCCCTGTTCCTGTTAAGAGAAATAAAACTCTCTTTGTTCATTTTTTAAAAAAGTGACCGGCGCCCATCATTCCACCTTGCACTACACCCACTATGCCTAGTAACCTGCACCCTGAGTGGGAATGTCAGTCCTTCCTGACTCTGGAGGTCACCATCAGGCCTCTGGAAGTTGGAAAAGCCGCTACAGATACAATTCCACACTAAATTTTACAACTTACTAAAAACATGTATAGCAGTCACAAGTGCGTTGTCATTGATATAGCGCAATTCCCAGGGTGAGTGTGGGAGTGCAATGAAAGGGGGGAAAGAATGAATAATCCTAAAATAACAAAAATGCCACTGATAAGTGGATCTATAAATTGCATTGGCTCAGCCATACACATAGATCTTCCAAACAATTTGCTTACCCAAAGATTATACTAAAGGTGTGAGCCGTGAGGTTATACTACAAGCGGCAATTTAGGCCTCATACACACGGATGTTTCTTAAAAAATAAACAAAACGTCGGGCCCGACGTCAAGGGAAAAAAAAATCAGCGTTTTACGGTGTTAGTGAGCGTTAGTGAGCGTCGGCGTCAATAGGCGTTTTTTAAAAAAAATCATCCCTCTGCTATTTTTCAACTTAAAAACGTCGGCGTCAAAAAACGCCGGTTAACGCCGGTACTATATTAGTTGGCGTTTGTTGGCGTTAGTTGGCGTTTTGTGGCATCGGCATCAAAAAATGCCAAAACGTTACAGCCTCAGAACGCGCTGGCTGTGGGTTCTAGTTTCAGCTCACTAACGCCGACGCCATCTACAGCTCAAAAAGGTTGGTGTTTTTATGGGGTCATTGACTAACATGGAGAGCTGCAAAAAACGCCAGAAAACGCCGGCGTCAAAATATGTCCGTGTGTATGAGGCCTAATAACCACTGATGCGAATCATTTCAGAGCCAGAATGCAGACAGTCTGTCTTCAAAAAAAGGTCCAGTCTACAAGAGAAAGCCAAAGCATGTACTCAGCCATAAAAAGAAACAATCCCTCATCCAAAAAATGTTTCCAAATGCTTGACAAAAGGACCCCTGAAACTCGTAGCTGCCAGCCCACATCACTTTGCTATTCTGACAGCTAGCCGCTCCTACTTGTGGCTGTAGATGCTGACGGTCTGCACGTTCTTCTGCTCTTCCATCGGCAGTGCTGTATATGTTGTTGCTGCATGACTGGCCCTATTCTCATACACCTATGGTGTGAGATGATCCATCCCTGGCTGCTGCATGACCGGCCCTGTTCTTATGCTTCCATGCTGTGTGATGATCCATCCCTAGCTGGACTAAAGCCTCGTACACACGGGACGACGATCGTACTTACGATCATCTCAAATCGTATGTTGGATAATGTAACTTGCATACTGACTGCACTACACGATCGTACGACCACAGAAAGAACGTTCAGGTGCATGTAATTAGCATCCAGCCGTTCCTGACTTCAGAGCATACGTGTTTTGCACAATACAACTTGTTGTACCAACTTCTCTGTACACACGATACAATGGTTGTATGACCGCTTGTTGGTACAACCAAGTTTTCTAGTCTGCTCATACAACTCCCGTTGTACGACCGTCGTACGTTGGCTGTTCTAATCACGCGTATGAACGATCGATTTCGCATACAACGGTCATTCATACGACCTGTTGTATACGACTGTCGAACCGTGTGTACGAGGCATAAGGCTCCATTTACACTGCTGCTGGTAAACAGATGTTTTGAGGCATTTGGGCATTTTTTTCAGCTGCCCCTGAACTTTCCTCTATGTTATCTTATCATTACATTTACACAGGTTCGTTTAAGGTAGTTTCCAGGCAGTTGAGTTTAAAGGCTTTTTTTGGAACGCAAAAAAATGGGTTCAGACGCCAGTTCAGAGGCATTTCAAATGCCAAACAGCTTGTAAAAGCCGCTAAACGCAGCTAAATGCGGTAACTCGCATCATTTACAGCCGTTTCCATTCTAAAAAAAAAAAAATTCTTTTTTTAAAAACGCTCCTAGACGCAAACGCTGCAAAACGCCGCTAAACACGGCATGCAAAGCGCAGCAAGATGGCCGTTTTAGACGCTGGCTTCTAGCTGTCAAAAAAATCGTTCAGGGGAGGTTGATAAAGCATCCCGTGTAAGGCTCCATGCACACTGGACGCTATCTGGGCTCTCTTGGCGTCGGGCAGGAGACGCTGCTTACAAAACATTCTTTTTCAGCGTTTTGTAAACAGCGCTTACCAGCGTTTATAGCGTTTATCGGCATTTATCGTGTCTGTGGTTTTGGGCATTTTTTTTTTCTTGATTAGCTTCCATTGACTGCAAAAAACGCCGGATGCCGATAAACAGCCGTTTACTGGCGTTTATGAGCATTTAGCAGCGTTTACCGGCATTTTTTGTGGTCAAAAGAACAACTTTTGAACGCCAATTCAGGACGTTCAGATAACAGCCCAAAAACGCCACTGCTGATAAACGACAATTAACATCCATGTATGCATGGACACATAGGATAACATAAAGTGGCGTTTTTGGGCTGTTAAAAAAAAACGCCAAAACTACCAAAAACGGTCCTTTATCAGATACAGTGCGCATGGAGTGTAAATGGAGCCTAAGTGGTTTTAACATGTAAGTGTGCTATGGTTTAATAATTGTTGATACAGTACTTTGATTCTCCTAACTCCATGCCCTGCTTGTGTTTTTTGTTGCATAATGATGTTGCCTGCCGGAATACTATTTCGGGTGTATCTTTAACGTATTTCAAATGAACACAATCTTCAGATAATAAATTACAATGTCTGTCTAATATAGTACGCACATCTGAATGCTGTGTAGAATATTTACTACACAATTTGACAGTTGTAGATTGTTCCTTAACTTTGGTCTTAACCATTTCAGCCCCAGAAGGATTTCCCATGTTAGGACCAGAGCACTATTTACGATTCGGCACTGCATCGCTTTCACTGACAATTGCACGGTCGTGCGACGTTGTACCCAAACAAAATGTGGGTCCTTTTTTCCCCCACAAATAGAGCTTTCTTTTGGTGGTATTTGACAACCTTGCATCATTTCTGATCACCGATATAAACAAAAAAAGACCGACAATTTTTGCAAAAAAAAAAACCCCAGTATTTCTTACTTTTTGCTAAAATAAAAATCCAAACAAAAAATATATATAAAAAAAGGTATTCATCGGTTTCGGACGATTTATATTCTTCCTCATACATGTGGTAAAAAATAATCACAATAGGCGTTTATTAATTGGTTTGCGTAAAAGTTGCCGCGTTTACAAACCATGAGAATTCATTTCTGGAGTTTTTACTATTTTTTTTTTTTTTAATATTCATTTACTATACCTCTGGCAAGTAACCGTTCCTCTTAGGAAAGCTGCCTGGGTGACAAAATCCTCCTGCTTAGTACAATTGCATCTAATGAACATATATTGAGCATATGGAATGCTCTTGACTAATGATGTTGGGTGTGAGCTGAGGATGTGGAGTAATGTATTACCTGCCTTTGGTTTATGATATAATGTAGCACCCATCCTCATACAAAAATCTCTATATCAAGAAATGAGATGTTCGTTTGGCTATAATTCATAGTAAATTTCAAATTATATGTATTGTCACTCAGACCTGCATAAAATGTCTTAATTCTTTCATGGAGCCTGTCCAAATGATCAACAGGCCATCATTGTAACAATGGAAACATAACGCATGGCTTAAGTAAGGAGCCAAATTTTCATTCGAGAAAGTGTGAGGTAGAGGGAGCCAGAAAAAGTTCTAGGTAAGGATAAAATATAATAGCCATAGGATAAACCCATTAAACGGTCAATGACACTGTTCCATGAGGAAGGTCCTGACCATCCCAACGCCCTTCTCGTGGGGGATGCTCGAGTAAAGATCCTTGACATCAACTGCCACAAGAAGGGTGACAGGAAGGACATAGACCCCCTTAAGCTGCTTTATTAGGTCCACAGTATCCTTCTATATGAAGGAAGTCTTACTACATGTGGCATAAGACACAACATTACATATAACACTGAAGCAAGCATAATCCTCCTTGTTGTGATATTTTCCAGTGAGATATTATGTGCTTTCTTATGTAGTCTTCCTCACATTACATCTTGGTGAGATAGTATGTGCTTTCTTATGCAGTCTTTCTCACATTAGTTTTAGGATACTATAGGGTTAATTCCAAATATGCATTGCTATCATTATCTAATATTGCTTATTGGGTCTCCAGGCAATAATATCCATCCAAAGCTTTATCTATTTTATATTATGAATTGAATATGTGTTATACATTCTGATAAAATTGCTTAATTATGGTGTTTTTTGTTTTTATAGGTGCAGTGTTATGTTGGCGGTTCCTGAGTGAGCGGTTCCTTACATGGGACCCTGACCTACCAGCAAATGGTGCCCCTGTTTGTTTTCTACCTCATGATGCGCATGTGTGCCTCTATTGGTGCCTGTGCAATAAGAATTTGAGGAGGAAGACGTCACACACTGGCTTTGTTCGGTGATAGTACTTACGGTTGAAGCAGTTTTTAAGGAGTGAGCATGTGTAAGATATACTCGATGTTGGGAGTAAGATATGCAGTCTTAAGCCTTGTACACACGGTTCGACGATCTTACGACCAAACGGCCCAAATCGTATGTTGGCTGTTGTATCTCGCGTACTGACATGCACAAAACGATCGTACGACCAAGCCAAATGTAGTGACGTGTTATGAACGTATAAAGACTAAGTTCAGGTGCATGTAATTAGAATCCGGCTGTTCCTGACTTTTGAGCATGCGTGTTTTGGACAATACAACTTGTTGGACCAACTTCTCTGTACACACGATACAACGGTCATACGACCGCTTGTTGGTACTACCAAGTTTTCTAGTTTGCTCATACAACTTCTGTTGTACGACTGTTGGTACGTCGGCTGTTCTAATCGCGTGTACTAACGGTCGTTTTAGCATACAACGGTCATTCGTACGACCTGTTGTATACGATCGTCGACCTGTGTGTACGAGGCATGAGTTGTAGCTGTGGGCTTTGTGTAAAGCTTGTTATACCTGTCTAAGGACAAACAACCAAGGGTTGAAGGAAAGAAAATATCTCAATTCCCCCATCAACACAGTCAGTGTTGATGGGGGAAACTCTCCCGCTGTGCTATTGTGTTCTGACAGTGGGAAGTTTCCCTACCATCAGAATACATTGATCACTACCAGCGGCTAAAGTCGCCAGCAGTGACTGAATGAAAAAAAACGACAGGCTGGTTGTACTGAAATTGATTGATAGATTGACTTCAGTACAACCAGTCTGGCCATAGATGGATGGAAATTTGGACTGTTTCTGCTGAACCAGCCGAATTTTAATCCATCTATCGCTGGCTTTAGCGAAGTTTATTGCAAGACCATTTTTATATATTCTAATAGGTACCTTTGGCTAATCCCATGATTATAGTAGTGATGATGCACTAGTATATACATTCTTCCCCTGGTTTACTTTTTGAGCAACACGGGTATTTTTCACTAATATTATCTCTATTTGGAAAAATTTCTTGGATGAGGGATTATTTGTTTTTATGGCTGAATACATGATTTGGCTTTCTCTTGTAGACTAGATCTTTTTTTCAAGACAGACATCTGTATTCTGGGTCCGAAATTGTTTGCATCAGTGATTAGTAATTGTCTTGAAGTATAACATCATGGCTAACATAATCATAAGCAAATAGTTTGGAACTTGGAAAATCTACAGGTATGGCTGGGCCAATGCAATTTACTGTATAGTTCCACTTATCAGTGGAAATTGTATCATTTTAGGATTGTTCCTTCTCCCCCCCTGCCCTTCTTTGCGCTCCCACACTCGCGCCGGGAATGACATTATACCAATGATAACATACTTGGGACTGTTATATATGTTATTAGTAAGCTGTAAAATGAATTTTGGAATTGTATCATATTGCTGTGATGATCTGTATCTTGTAACCATCTGTATTTATATTTACAGTGCCTTTAAAAAGTATTCATACCCCTTGAAATTTTCCACATTTTGTCATGTTACCACCAAAAACGTAAATGTATTTTATTGGGATTTTATGTGATAAACAAACAACAAAGTGGCACATACTTGTGAAGTAGAAGAAAAATGATAAATGTTTTTCAAACTTTTTTTACAAATAAATATCTGAAAAGTGTGGCGTGCATTTGTATTCAGCCCCTCTGAATCAATACTTTGTAGAACCGCCTTTCACTGCAATTACAGCTGCAAGTCTTTTTTGGGAATGTCTCTTCCAGCTTTACACGTCTAGAGAGTGACATTTTTTCCCATTCTTCTTTGCAAAATAGCTCAAGCTCTTCCAGAATGGATTGAGAGTGTCTGTGAACAGCAATTTTCAAGTCTTGCCACAGATTCTCAATTGGATTTAGGTCTGGACTTTGACTGGGCCATTCTAACACATGAATATGCTTTGATCTAAACCAGTGGTTCTCAACTCCGGTCCTCGGGACCCACTAACAGGCCAGGTTTTAAGTATTACCTTGTGGAGATGCAGACTAGAACACTGCAATCACTGAGAAGCAAATTATATCACCTGTAATGTATTTCAGTTATCCTGCAAACCTGGCCTGTTAGTGGGTCCTGAGGACAGGATTTGAGAACCACTGATCTAAACCATTCCATTGTAGCTCTGGCTGGATGTTTAGAGTCGTCCTGTAGGAAGGTGAACCTCTGCCCCAGTCTCAAATCTTTTGCAGACTCTAACAGGTTTTCTTCCAAGATTGCCCTGTATTTGGCTCCATAAGTCTTCACATCAGATCTGACCAGCTTCCCTGTCCCTGCTGAAGAAAAGCATCCCCACAACATGAGGCTGCCACTGCCATGTTTCATGGTGGTGGTGGTGTGTTCAGGGTGATGTGCAGTGTTAGTTTTCCACCACACATAGCGTTTTGTTTTTAGGGCAAAATATTTAATTTTGGTCTCATCTGACCATAGCACCTTCTTCCACATGTTTGCTGTGTCCCCCACTGGCTTCTCACAAACTTCAAGCAGGACTTCTTATGGCTTTCTTTCAACAATGGCTTTCTTCTTGCCACTCTTCCATAAAGGTCAGGTTTGTGGAGTGCATGACTAAGGGTCATTTCACACCAGCAAAGCCCGTTTTGACGGGCTCCGCTGCTCAGCGGGGATCCGTCCGTTTATTCCCGCTGAGCCGGCAGATGACAGGACACATTCTGCACTCAGTGCAGAGACTGTCCTGTCACAACTCCATTCTCCTCTATGGAGAATCGGATGAACACGGACTGTCTGTCCGTGCTCAGCCGATCCGCCAGGCGGATGGAAAATAGGGTTTCCATCCGTCTGTTTTTGGCGGATCGGATCGGGTGTCAGCGGACATGTTACCGCTGACATCTGTCGCTCCATAGAGAGCAATGAAGCGTCCGTTCGGGTCCGCCTGAAAAACTGACAGGCGGACCCGAATGATCCACCCGTGTGAAAGGGGCCTAATAATTGTCCTGTGGACAGATTCTCCCACCTGAACTGTGGATCTCTGCAGCTCCTCCAGGGTTATCATGGGCCTTTTGGTTGCTTCTCTTTCAATTTTCAGATGATGGATTGAACTGTGCTCTGTGAGATGTTCAAAGCTTGGGATATTTTTTTTGTTATAGCTTAACTACTTCCATACCGGGCACTTAGAACACTTCCCGTCCAGACCAATTTTCACCTTTCAGTGCTGTTACGATTTGAATGAGAATTGCGCAGTCGTGCGACGCTGTACCCAAACAAACTTTTTATCATTTTGTTCCCACAAATAGAGCTTTCTTTTGGTGGTATTTGATCACCCCTGCAGTTTTTATTTTTTGCGCTATAAATAAAAAAAGACCGCAAATTTTGAAAAAAAAAAAATTTTTTTCTGTTTCTGTCACAAAACTTTGTATAAAGTACATTTTCTCCTTCACTGACGGGCACTGATGAAGCTAGACTTACGGGCACTGAGGAGGCAGTACAGATTGGCACTGATGAGGTGGCACTGATAAGGTTGCACTGATGATGGGGCACATATGCAGCACTGATGGGCACTGATAGGTGGCACTGGGCACTGATAGGTGGCACTGCTGGGCACTGATAGGTGGCACAGATGGGCACTTTTAGGTGGCACAGGTGGGCACTGATAGGTGGCACAGGTGGGCACAGGTGCTCACTGATAGGTGGCACTGGTGGGCACTGGGGCATACAGCACTGTTAGGGATGGCACTGGCAGGCATCATATATGGGCACAGTGCCATCCCTACAGTGCACTATATTGCTCTTACCTGGTGGTCTAGTGGGGGCTCCGTGGTGGTCCTGGGCGGCCTCCATGTTCCCTCCCTGGGGGTCCTGGGTGGCCTCCTCACGGTGTCCGGGGGGGGCTCCCTGGTGGTCCTGGGCAAGCTCCCTGGTGGTCCAGTGGGGTGATCCTGAGGGGGCCTTCACTGATTAACGTTCAGCGCAGCCCCCCCGTCAGGCGAGCAGCCGATCGGCTCTCCGCCTGCAGACCTGAGCAGAAGAAAAGCCGATAAACGGCTCTTCCTATTTACATTGTGATCAGCCGTGATTGGCCATGCCTGATCACATGGTAAAAGGCTTCCACGGAAGCCTTTTACCTCGGTCGGTAATGCGGTGGGTCAGACTAACCCACGGCACCACCGATTGCCACGATGCGTGCCCCCGGGAGCGTGCGATTGTAGATTATCCTGAGGACTTCAATAGACGTCCAGTCAGGATAATGAACCACCCGCCCGGACATCATTTGTCAATACGCCGGGCGGGAAGTGGTTAACCTGCTTTAAACATCTCCACAACTTTATCCCTAACCTGTCTGGTGTGTTACTTGGCCTTCATGATGCTGTTTGTTCTCTAAGGTTCTCTAACAAACCTCTGAGGACTTCACAGAACAGCTGTATTTATACTGAGATTAAACCCTAAAGTGGAACTTCCGCTGGTTGGATTACCCCCCCCCCCCCCCAGGTGTCACATTTGGCACCTTTCGGGGGGGAGGGGGAAGAGGACACCTGACAGGTGTCCTTTTCCACACATCCGGGAGCTCTGGCCGGCGGCCACGGCTGCTGATGTCAGCAGCCCGGCTCCCTCCTCCCTGTTTGCTCTGCTTCTGGCCGCCTGCCCAATAGCAGAGCGCGGCAGAGCATCGCGCATGCGCAGTAAGGTGCCGGCCTGAAGCTGTGCTGCTTACACGTCCGGGTTCCCTTACCCCTGATCCGAAGATCGGCGGCGGGGGTGCCGACATCGCTGGACTCCAGGACAGGTAAGTGTCCTATTATTAAAAGTCAGCAGCTACTGTATGTGTAGCTGCTGACTTTTAATTTTTTTTGTCCCCTCGGACCTCCGCTTTAAATTACACACAGGTGGACTCTATTTACTAATTAGGTGACTTCTGAAGGCAATTGGTTCCACTAGATTTTAGTTAGGGGTATCAGAGTAAAGGGAGCTGAATACAAATGCATGCCGCACTTTTCATATATTTATTTGTCAAAAATTTGGAAAACCATGAATCATTTTCCTTCCACTTCACAATTATGTGCCACCTTGTGTTGGCTCATTACATAAAATCCCAATAAAATATGTAGCGCTGCCCTCTTGAGGGTTGCTTAACGAATCAATTCCCCCTTGGATTTCCCCATTCTGAGAGTCCTCCACCACCCCTTACACTCTGGGTTCACTCATATTGCAAGATTCAATTGACAATTACTCTGTTTCAGTAATGATATATTCAGATATAGTTAGAGTTGTTTACTTAACTCTTATTTCTGCAAGAAATAACAATCTTGAAGTAAAAGAAATATCACAATACTTTACATCAACAAGTTGAACTTATTGTTCTGGTGAACAAAGGGAGTAGATAGTTTGATAACTTCTATCAGTCCCTGTATTCTTCAAAAACAACAACAGTTGAAAAGAATACAATTCCTCCCATTGAGTTTAAACAATACCCAAGGATTCACTGTGAAAAGAGGTGATTTGGTAAAATCTATGTAAACTGAAAAGGGAAATAATACTGTATGACCCTATATCAAATAGATGACCCAAAGGGTAAATTGGTACCACTCAATGGATTATAATTCAGATAACAAGGTTCTATTCACAAATCAAGTACAGTGGGGATCGAAAGTTTGGGCACCCCAGGTAAAAATTTGTATTAATGTGCATAAAGAAGCCAAGGAATGATGGAAAAATCTCCAAAAGGCATCAAATTACAGATATTGAAAACAACTGTATAATATTCTTACAGATTAGACATTAAACTACGGAAAACCTCTAAAAAGGTAGTAAGGAACCGAAGAAATACGTGT
>BLSH010324264.1:334990-346656 GCA_018402905.1 Glandirana rugosa | reverse complement strand
AAAATCTCTATAGAAGGATGACTGTTCCAGGGTGACTGTAGTAAATAGAGAAATTACATATGCCCCCATTAAGTAGGGTCACTGGTGTTCACATTCCTAGTAAGAAGGGTGACTGGTAGTGCGATTACTTAGTACTCAACATCTATATCAGTATAAATCGTCCCCAAAAGACTCTGACCTTTTTATAAAGTTCCCAAGGAGACACAACTTTCCCAACTCTTTCCGACGAACTTTAACATTGATTTCCGTTTTTAAAGAAAAAGTAAAAGCTATTTCATTACCCACCAATATTAGGGACAGTTAAAGCAATGGGACATGAAGTAAAGGTAAATCTCCCCAATGGGACACAGATGACAAAACAAAAAAAAAAATTGACAGGGATTATAACCACCCATTACTTTATCGAAAATGAAAAAGAAATTTTTGCCTTTAGTTACAATTTCAAGCAGCCTTTCTCAACCCTTTCAACACAGAGGAACCCTTGAAATATTTTTCCAGTCTCAGAAAACCCCTGCTAAATATGACTATATCTACAACTCATGATTCATTAGCGTGATGGTCAGTGGGAAGAATGATCCTTACACTTGTGGTCACTGGGATGAATTACCCCCGTATACATTAAAGAGATAAATGATGTCAGTGGGACCTTGTCAGTAGGAAGATATCTCTAAAAATAATTGGGAAAATGTAACCATCACAACCATTGTGATATGCATATACATTGTATTATGTTTGGAGTGATTGGGAGGTTTTTTTGCAGCAAATGATGTGTATGATTGTATATTCACAAAAAAGTCTCCAAAAATCTGGCGAAATGACAGGAGAAAATAAGTATATTTTACTACATGTAATGGGGCGGATTTACTAAATGTAATTGTGTGGACTTAACCACTTGCTCTTCTGCGCAATTGCCATAGCTATACGGCGGAGCTTTAAGAGACTGTAGGCACTGAAGTCTCTAGAGCCGATGCGCGTGGCCGGCGAGCGCGATGTCTGCCGGCCACCCGCGATCACTCCTCACAGAGCCAGAATGGAGATCTGTTCATGTAAACAAACTGATCTCCGTTCTTACAGGGAAGGGGACAGAGATCTGCTGTTCCAAGTAATCTGGAACAGCGATCTCTCTCCTACTCTAGTCACTACACTCCCCCCACAGTTGGAAACACCACAGAGGGAACACATTTAACCCCTTGATCGCCCCCTAGTGTTAACCCCTTTCCTGCCAGTGACATTTATACAGTAATCAGTGGCTATTTTTAGCTCTGATTGCTGTATGCATGTCAATGGTCCCAAAAAAGTGTCAAAAATTTCTGATCTGTCCGATGCAATATTGCATTCCCACTAAAAATTGCAGACCACCACCATTACTAGTAAAAAATAAATAAATAATAAAACTGCCATAAATCTATTCCCTATTTTGTAGACGCTATAACTTTTGCACAAACCAATCAATATATGCTTATTGCGATTTTTTTTTACCTAAAATATGTAGCAGAATACATATCGGCCTAAACTGAGGAAGACATTTTTTTTTTTCATTTTTTTTTTGGATATTATAGCAAATAGTAAAAAAAATAGTTTTTTTTTCAAAATTGTTGCTCTCTATTTATAGCGCAAAAAAAAAAAAAAACAATGAAGCGCAGAGGTGATCAAATACCACCAAAAGAAAGCTCTATTCGTGGGAAAAAAGACGTCAATTTTGTTTGGGTACAACCTCGCATGACCACGCAATTGTCAGTTAAAGCAATGTAGTGCCGTATCGCAAAAAGTGCTCTGGTCAGGAATGGGGTAAATCCTTCCGGGGCTGAAGTGGTTAATTAAGGCACATTGACTGAGCACTTTGCAAGTGAAGTTGCTCCAGAGCTTAGTAAACGAGGGGGAGCTGTGCTGATTTTCATCATCCAATCATGTGCAAGCAAGAATTCATTTTTTTCCCCTTGCATGTGATTAGGTGTTCTTCGCAAAGTGAAGGTTTGCCTCATGTACTAAGTTCTGAAGCAACTTGCAAATTGCACAGTCTATTTGCCTCAAAGTAGAACTATAGAAATAACTTTTTTTTCATTTTGGATAGAGTAAGTAAGGGTTATATCCTCAGTAATTTATTTTTGTATTTTTTGCCATCTGTGTCCCCATTAGAAGATGCCCCCTCTGTTACTTTTTTGGGGAGAACTCAAACTTTGGTATTTTCTTTTACTTTCAAAGATAATGATATTGATAAACAGGACCAACAGAGAGGGTGAATCTTCCTAATGGGGGCGCAGACAACAATAAAAACCTGATAGGTGTTCTAATCTACCTCCGCTCTATCCAAAAGGAAAAAAATGTTTTTCTTTAGTTATAATTTAATGTCTTCAGCCTCGGAAGGATTTCCCACATTAGGACCAGAGCACTTTTTGCAATTCGGTACTAGATTGCTTTAACTGACAATTGCGCGGTCATGCAACGTTGTACCCAAACGATATTGACATCCTTTTTTTTCCACAAAAAGGGCTTTCTTTTGGTGGTATTTGATCACCTCTGTGTCACTTCTGATCACCTCTATAAACAAACAAAGAGCAACAATTTTGAAAAAAAAAAAAAAACAATATTTTTTGCTATAATATAGGTCCAAAAAACTATGAAAAAACGAATTTATTCATCAGTTTTGGCCAATATATATTCTTCTACATATTTGTGATAAAACAAAAAATTGCAATCGATGTATATGGATTGGTTTGTGCAAAAGTTGCCGCGTTTACAAACCATGAGAATTAATTTATGGCATTTTTACTGGTAATGGCCGCGATCTGCGATTTTTATCGGGACTGCGACATTGCGACGGACATGTCGGACATTTTTGACACTTTTTTGGGACCATTGACATTTATACAGCTATCAGATTTTTAAATATCCACTGATTAATGTATAAATGTCACTGGCAGGGAAAGAGTTAACCTACGGGGCAATCAGGGTTAACTGTGTTCCCTAGGCATGTTCTAACTGTGTGGGGGCTGGGCTGCCAGGGGCATGAGAGATCTAACTGATCCCTAGTACAGGGATCAGTAGATCCCTGTCATGCCACCTGACATAGCGGGGAACGGCCGTTTTTACATTTGGCGGTTCCCTGCTTTTTTGCTGTATCAGGCAGTCGCAGGTCACCGACGGACACCGAGTCTGCCCAACTCCTGGCCCCGCTCAGGGAGCATGCGGCAGGCACGAGAGCGTGCATCGCCATTTATAGACGGCAATTCACATTACGCTGCCACTCTGCAGCAGTAAATGTACGCAAGCTGGTTGTTAACCGGTTAAGTAAATTAACCCCAATGATTTCCATATTTAGGTTTCTATACATTACTGTTGAGAGAACTGATCCAAAAAGGCAGAGACTACTCAAAATTGGCTATTATATTTTACATTCCTTAAATACCTGCCTGGACCACTACTTAATTACCGCATGCATTTAAATATTTATTTCCTTCTGTGAATTGAGTTTAATGCCTTTTCATTCAGTTTTTACAAAGTGTTTTCAGCGTTTTGCAGTAAATGGAGCCCGATATACTCCTGTTACTGGACTCCATGTTCTTTCTGCTGACAGCATCATGCTGCACCTACCCACAAGTATCCTGACTCCCCTAGAATAATTATTGTAGGTGTAATGGTAGTGTTGTTCACTGTCCTGCACTCGGAGTTGCGCAGGTAATATCATGCTGTACTTGATCCCCTTCTCTCTCAGCTTAGCAATGAGGGGATCAAATTACTAATGTTGGTATTGAGTTTACACCGAATAATCGGGAGAGGTGAGCATCTAGGTGTTGCCATAAAGGAGGTCAACTTGGGCACCAGCAGCACAGAGGACTACGTTTCTGTCCTTGAACTGTAGAAGCTTGAAGGTAAACGTACAGGTTGGGACTCCAGGAGGGCCCCTAGCAGTAGGTATGCGATGAACACATTCCATCGTATAGAGTGGTGAGAACTTGGCATTTGGGAGAAGCTGTGTGAGCAGGCTTTCAATAAAGGTGGTGGGGTTGGAGCCCTCCACTCCATCTGAGAGACCCAGGATACGCAGGTTATTCCAGCAGTTCCTAATTCCCGCATCTTCTGCTCAAGATTCCAAATAGCGCACTTACATTTTTAGAGTATGGAGGTCTGCCATATGGTCTCTATGGCGGTCCTCCACCCAGGAGAAACGTTGTTCCACCTCAGTAATACCTTCTCTAAAGGGAGTCCAGGTATTTCCTATTGAGCTCAATATCAGACTGCAAATCTTCATCTCCATATTCGAAGTAAAAGCTATCTGACAAGTTGTAATGGCACTTGTAACTTCAGAGAAATCAGCCAAGTATCCTCCTACTGCAGGTTATGATTCTCAGTCTGTGTAGCCATATCAGAAGAGATGGCAGCTGCAGCCTGTACTCTTGCCAAAGCCAGTCTATGACTGGCAGTGGTGGTATGGCAGCATAGGAGCACACTTATTTTTCTGGTCATGATCATCAAGCAGAGTGGGCTTAGATGAAGGAATACTGCTGCACTGTATTCAGTGCTCTTCCTGCACTTAGGAAGAGGAGGATAACTGTACTGGACAGTGGAGCTCCTGTATCAGATGTCTGCTCCCAGCACCATCTCTGACATGCTGCATTTAAAATATATTTAAAGCTGGAAGCCAAACAGTGACTGCAGCCCACTGTTTGGGTATTCAGACAGCCGGGGTGCTACATACTATAAATAAAATTTGCAGATGCCTGAATACTATAGCCAGCAGTGTAGATGGGGGAATCAATTTTTGAGAAATCTTAAAGTGTATGGTTAACTTTAGATAGCTGTCACTAGAGCAAGTGTTTCCATTGGAAAGAGCCCCCTCTATTTTTGTTATGGTTGATTTACCATTACTTTAAGGCTGGGTTCACACTATTCACAGCAGGGGTCCGGTGCATCTCCATTCACCGTTTCAGGACCAAAAGATGCACAGGTCCCCTGTGCATATTCACACCGGAGCTGCAGTGGAGATGTGTGAACCGACTCCATAGAGAGCCGGTCACAATCTCCTGCTATGCGAATTGGATGCAGGGAAATCCGCATCCAATTCACATAGGTGTGAACCCAGCCTTAGCTCAGAGATATATATAGAGAGTAGAACTCCCTAGCCGGGACACAGACAGCAATAAAGATTTGGCTGGGATTCTAACCCCTCACTATTCTCTCCAAACTGTGCATTGAGAGGATATGTGTAGATATGCATCACAGCTGACAGTATGCAGGCATTATAACATAGCAGCTACATAATATACTCACTGCATTGTTAATTAAATTGATGTTACACTTACTTCCAGACTACAGCAGTGTTTCATATGACCAGCTTTCTTCTGGCTATTTGTTTTTCGTTCAGCAATGCAATCTATGAGAAATATTGGACAAGTTAACTGCTAGAAGCTGAATGCATAGTTAATAAAACACAAAAATAGCAGGCCAGGGAACACTGGGGAAACAGCTTGTAAACAAAGTCTTCCCCATCTAAAGGAGGAATAGCATTAAGCTGCATGATTTCAGTACACATGGGGTTATTTAGCCTCTAACTAAATTAAATTCTCTTTGTAATTTACAAATACTGTCATTTTTGCCTTCATTCACTGTCATCCTGGTTCTAATTGACAGCGTCACAAAGTCAGTATGGAGAGGGGCATGTTTTGAGGCCTGTGTCTTTTCAAGCAGCCTTTCCATCAAGAGCAGTGCTGGGCTCCTTTTGTGTCTTTGTCTGTGTGTAGACACAAGATCACATGTAACTTGGGATGTATTATCATCTTCATTGTAGCTAAGAGACAATGCAGAGTTTGTATGACTTTACATATCTGCTCACTTCAACAAAAACTGACAATGTCAGAGATAAGAGAGTCATAATATGTTTCATTTTCCGTGCTATTTATTTATGCATTTCTATGATCTTAGAGACTTTAGATCATAAAACAGAAAATATCATTTCCTCCTTCTCACAAACAAGGGTGTGAATATACAATTCTGTTTTCTTAGATTTTCAGAAATACTTATTTTCACTGTCTCCGTCTTTAAACATATTTCCAGGAATCTCAGCTTGAGGGCTTTCCATGCACAATGCCTAAGATATATGTACACAAAATACTCTATCTTTTGTCTGTAATATTCTTTGGTATTTTAATTATTAAAGATAAGTATTTGAATTATAAATATTCTAGTTATGCTGGAATAGGCAAAGCAGGCCTATGCCCTGAGGCAAAAGTCTTCCATTATCCATAATACTTCTGCCGCCTGCCGGCATTCGGCTTCTTTATAATTTTTTTTTTTTTGTTAAAAAAAGTGCATAACAAAAATAGCCTCTCAAACCACAGAGATCTCTTCTCAATATGTATAGAGGCCTTGAAGTAAGAATATGCCACCGCAGTGTCCCTAACTGTCTAGCTCTCCCATTGAAACGTGGATGTTTGTCACACATCACAGCTGAGAGGACCCTTTATAGTAGATCATTAATATTGTCAGAATGGTGATGGCAGGGGTGATAGTGAGGATTCAACAACAGCCTTCTGTGAATATACAAATAAGTGAATTGTTATCTCCCCCACCTTGGCACAGATCAGCAAAGAGACAGGAGTGCTGAAACGACATGACAGGCTCTTTTCGGCTGCACCATTAAACAGGTACATACAATAGGTGTGCATCAGTAAGGGATGCTGCAAACAAGTGTGAACGTTGCTGTAATGTGCGAGAACACCTTAGGGCTTTGTGACCCAACAAGGGCGTGTGTGCACAGCTAAGTTTCATTCACTAAACCAGATTCCCTATATACAGGGCACAGCTATCTATGAGCGACAGAGTATGCACAGCAAGACTGTTAATAGAAAGGTCTAATCACAAGATTTCTTATATGTCATACATTCATTACTGTTGCTAATTAAAAATAGATAATCGCAATGCTGAGCCTTTCATCTGCCACACCGAGTTCCTTTATAATCCATTTTTAAAATTTATAGAAAGAAATATGGACTTTATAGTCACGTACAAAAAGATTCAGATAAAAAGTTACATTTTATTATGCTTATTAAAATATCAAACAAATAAAAAAATGTGTTTAAAACCACACAGGAAAATGTTAATGCCTGTATAATTGCCAACAAACGCCACTAAAACACATCTTATAGCAACTATATATAAAGAAGCACTCATGGATGTCGCCACAGCAGGTAGAATTTTCCAAGGTGTGCAGTGTGCTGTAGATGTATGGCGTAAGATCTCTTGGCTTGTTCTACATGTTGCGTGCTTCACACTTCTTCAGGAACATACAACATTGTAAATGGAGCAAGATAAAGCTCTGCAGTCAACTCAATGTACCTCAAGGTCTGCATCCCCTGCCCCTCAACTAAACTGGCTCCCCCGGGCGATATCAAGGAAAGCTTTTGTTTTCTGGCTTTACTTTCCAAAAGTCAGGTGGTTCCTGCACCCTGGAAAATATAAATATGTTGTCTGTGGTTACAAGAAGAGTTTTTGGTAGCTTATTGCATAAAGTGCTTAGTGCTTTAAAAAAGGCCTGGATTCTTTCCTTCTTGTAAATAATATAACTGGGTACTAACAATTTTAGGTAAAGTTGATCCAGGGTGAATCTGATTGCCTCTCGGGGGATTAGGAAGGATTTTTTTCCCCCGCTATAGAAAATTGGATCACGCTTTGCTTGGATTTTTTGCCTTCCTCTGGATCAACTGTGGGTGAAAGATTGTATATAGGATTGTTTGGTTATATATAATTTTTTTTTTTTTTTTGGTTGAACTAGATGGACTTGTGTCTTATTTCAACCTGACTAACTATGTAACTATGTAACAGCCTGAAAAAACTGACAGGCGGACCTGAACCGAACGTCCGTGTGAAAGAAGCCTTAGGATCATTTCAATACTCATCATGGAAATTACTCTTTATGCCAAGATTTTAGCAAAACAAAGTCAGCCACACCATTTTAATCTTGATTGGGTTTGATTTTCCCTTCACATAAACACGGGAGTAATCTACAACTACATTTTTACACTGATCCTTACTGCCAGAAGTATATGAGTTGCTTTTCTCCTTATTTTATTAGACAAACCGTATAACTTATTTGCTAAAGTAAAAGTTATTTTTGCTTATCTCCTGCCAAAACTTTTCTGTATTTAGCTTTTTTTTTTGGAACAGAAAAAGTGTTAGATCATTCGTCAGGATTAAACTCTTTCTCTGATTGAGATTAAGTCAAAATCTCCTGATTTGTAGCTGTCATAGAAGAATTTTGGAAACTGGCTTATTAACAAACCCTTTACTCAGCATAATACAGTAAAGGCAGTGCTAATTTTCTAAACCTTTAATACAATGATGGTTCATAATAAATGTTTCAGCTTTTTTAGCTAGATCATACTCAATGAATAGAGTTTGTTCAAGAAAACCAGTGCTCAGCCAGAACAAATATTTGTGCTAATTTTGTAAGTAACACAAAGACCATTAGAGATGTACATTGTGATAAACACTAGCAAACAATCAGATTTCATATATCATCAATTTAGAGCTATTGGATTAGTTTAAATCTATTAAGCAGTGTGCAATATTACCATTCTGAAATATGGAAGCATCACAAAGGGGCACTTAGACTAGCGAAAAGAGAAGACTAATTTGCTAAAGGAGATGAAAATATTCACTCCAAAAAAAAGTGCAAATATTTATGTTAATTATTGAATGTGAAAAGTGGATTTCTGTTTCTTGTGGTTACCTAATCATGTGAAGATGCTTTTCTCAATTTTATAATTAAAATGAATAGCTGCACAGTTTTTAGTAAAGATTCTCAAATGCTTTAGTAAATTGGTGCTCATGCATAGGCTGAAAACCGGATAGATCTATATGAATACTTGAAGCCCTGTTGATTTCAGTAGGATAGAATTATTTGCGTTTACTTAGGTAATAATTATGTTGCTTTATATATACTGTACATGAAATCAAAAGAACTAGAATGAACTATGAATTGTCTCCTTGAAAAAATACTTCGGGCCATGATGGAAGAAGATGTGGCACAGGAGGATGAGGAGGAGGAAGAGGGGTCATTTCCACGGTTATCAGGCCAGTCATTCGCAAGTGGCTTGGAGGGTGGGTTCCTGCACCAGCATAGGCCAGGTCAAAAATATTCAAGCCTGGGCACAGTTCTGGAGGACGAGGAGGACGAGGAAGATGAGGAGGAGGAGGAGGAATCGCAGCAGGGTGGCACCCAACGCAGCTCATGGGCATCACTGTAGCATGGCTGGGGGGATACAGAGGACACAGATGATATACCTCCCACAGAGGACAGCTTGTCTTTGCCTCTGGGCAGCCTGGCACACATGGCTGACTACATGCTGCAGTGCCTGCGCAACGACAGCCGAGTTGCCCACATTGTAACTTCTTCTGATTACTGGGTGGCCACCCTGCTGGATCCCCGTTACAAGGACAACGGGCCGTCCTTAATTCCCTCACTGGAGCGTGAGAGGAAGATGCGCGACTACAAGCGCACACTGGTAGAGGCGCTGCTGAGGGCATTCCCAAATGACACCGGAGGCTCAGTGGAAGCCCAAGGCGAAGGCAGAGGAGGAGGAGGAAGAGGCCACCAACGCAGCTGTGCCACCGCCAGCACCTCAGAAGGCAGGGTTAGCATGGCCAAAATGTGGCAAAGCTTTGTCAGCAGCCCACCACAACAAACAGCACCACCAGCCAATAGACAACGTCTTAGCAGGAGGCAGCATTTCAGCAACATGGTGCAAGAGTATGTGTGCACACGCCTACATGTACTGACTGATGGGTCTTCCCCATTCAACTTCTGGGTCTTCAAATTGGCCACATGGCCCGAGCTTGCCCTTTATGCCTTGGAGTTGCTGGCCTGCACTGCAGCCAGTGTATTGTCTGAACGTGTGTTTAGCACGGCAGGGGGCGTTATCACAGACAAGCGTAGCCGCCTGTCCACAGCCAACGTGGACAAGCTAACCTTTATTAAAATGAACCAGGCATGGATCCCACAAGACTTGTCTGTACCTTGTGCAGAATAAACATTTAGACCGGACTCACACAGCCATTCGTATACTTGTTTTTTTGAATAGGCCTCAATATTTTGGGGGCTGCCTCAATTATAAACAAACAAAAAAAAACAGTGTTGGCTACCTCCTCCCCCTCCTTGACCACCGCCACTTCCCCTACATTGCCACGGTCACGGCCCAGTCAACCTCTAGGCTCCTACTCCACATCCACTCCCCCTCCTTCCCATTTTTTTATTTGATTTTAATTTATTTTCCCTATCCCCATTTTTTTGTAGGGCACTTGCCCTACTCTTACCCCCATTTTACTTCCTTTTGCAGCCCTCTAGCACTTGCCAGGACTTTGTTACAGCCATTTTTGTGCCTAAAAGTTCGGGTCCCCATTGACTTCAATGGGGTTCGGGGTCCGGGATAAAGTTCGGGCAACGTTCGGTGCCGAATCCGGACTTTTTCCAAAAGTTCGTTCGGACCCCACGAACCCGGACGTCCAGGTGTTCGCTCGACTCTATTTATTACATGTGGGCAGTACCATACGTGCCCTGAGGGCCAGAGTTGGGGACCACCGAAGATTTATTAAGAAAGGGAACGAGGAGCATAGTGTACCACTGCATTTCCATCAGGCCCATAATGATGACATTAGATGCTTAGAGGTACTGGCTATTGAAACCATCCCAAAGGGGACACTCACTGATAATGAAAGGTTTACTCTCCTTTGTAGGAGAGAACCCTTTTGGATCTTCATGCTTGAATCCCTTACACCAAACGGTATGAAACAAACAGTCTCATTTAAGTACAGCTAGCCTACACTGAAGTATTGAAATATATAAATATATTTGTTTTTTTTTGTTTGTTTTTTTATGTGCGTTTTTTTATGTGCGTTATAACTGGAGAGTAAGGGGTCAATGATTTCCTGGATTGCTCCGTAGTCCCACTCACTTCATGCCCCTTCCTCCCTCCCCCGTCCTACCCCCTCCCTCCTTTAAGAGGTATAAAATCAATCCACAATCTATGGTGCTTTAGACTTGAAAAAGCGCAGGTGCGCGAAATGAGCCCCTCTGTGACCCTCTTGGAGACCCTCGCACTTTGCCCCTTGCAGGAGGTAGTTCGGCCAACTGACAGGAGATTCAGGAGATCCAGTCTGCTCCTATGGTCAGCTGATCCACTCCATGTGACCAACCTTGGAGCCATTATGGGAACACCGTGCGGTTGATGCTCTCTTCCACCAGCCTGTATCGATCCCCAGTCTCTGGCAGACAGCCACAGGAACGGAGACGGCTGGTCTGCCCCCCTCCTCTTTCCATCTCTCACGCTCCCAGCCAGCATCTCAGTGGAACAAGACACACATCCCGCACTACAACGATGTTCACTACCAGCAGCGGTCTCCCTCCTCCCCCTTGCTCACCCAGACTATGATCAGCGTGTCCACACATCACCCCTGTGAGCCGGGTGTACTACACGGCAGGCAATCCAGTAAGTCTGTGGCTCCTTCTTTCCGTTTCACTTGAGGTTGTGAGTTTACTAATTCAATTATTTGATTAACACCAAACACACCGTGATCTACATTTCAGCCCTGAGATTGAGTAGCATGTTTTTAAACAGCAAATAAATACTCTCTACCTTTCTCCTCCCCCCGTCTGGTCGGCAGAGGCAAGGACA
>BLSH010324264.1:242305-289814 GCA_018402905.1 Glandirana rugosa | reverse complement strand
CACTGTTGTGACTTCTTTACTGTGAAACGATGTTACATTTCATCACTCACATGTCGAACATATTGTCACCTTTAAACGACAGGGGAGTTTTATTGAGTTGTGTGTCGGTAATTACAGATTTGGCGACCGTTGTTTTCACTCATGTGGGAATTCACTTTTACAGGTTTAACCCGGGTTACACAGTTATAAAAAGTACAGGTGGTAATTAAAAGTTGTGACGGAATTGGGAGAACCCGTACCTCAAGTGGTCTCGAAGTGTCCAACGGTAACCTCAGGAGCACACCTCCAAGACGACCACTGCCTTGCTAAAGAAGCGGAGGGTAAAGGTGATGGAGTGGCCAAGCATGTCTCCAGACCTAAACCCTATTGAGAATCTGTGGGGCATCCTCAAACAGAAGGTGGAGGAGCACAAGGTCTCTAACATCCATCAGCTCCGTGACGTCATCATGGATGAGTGGAAGAGGACTCCAATGGCAACCTGTGAAGCTCTGGTGAACTCCATGCCCAAGAGGGTTAAGGCAGTGTTGAAAATTAATGGTGGACATGAAAAATATTGACACATTGGGCCCAATTTGGACATTTTCACTTAAGGGTGTACTCACTTTTGTTGCCAGCGGTTTAGACATTAATGGCTGTGTGTTGAGTTATTTTGAGGGGACAGCAAATTTCCACTGTTATACAAGCTGTACACTCACTACTTTACATTGTAGCAAAGTGTCATTTCTTCAGTGTTGTCACATAGAAAAGATAGAATAAAATATTTACAAAAATGTGAGGGGTGTACTCACTTATGTAAGATACTGTGCATGAGGAGATCTTTTGAAATTTCATTATTTTACAATTGTTATAAATCAGTTTTTATTTTCTAACTATATTAATATTACAAGTCACCTGTATGATAGTACAGTGACAATTACAGATTAGCTTTATTGTGACATCAGGGGTCAATTCCACTTGCCCACTCTGCCTCTAGTCCATGCAGTCTGAGGACAAAGAGTCACCCACTGTACAGTTCAACCTGGTTGCTGCTGAAACCCTGAGCCTGTGAACCTGAAAGTGCTCAAAGCTGAGCGCCTTCCACATTTACTCAATACAGGGGAGATTAATGAGTGGAAGTTCTGAGACCAGAAACTTTACTGTATGAATCACTTCTGCTAAATGCAGGAAATCCAGCTGAATAATTTTAAAACAAGCTCATGAATGCTGCTGACTGTAAGCCTGTCTGAAATGCAACCTGTACACTTGGTATTTAATGCTATAATTTATGTCCCATTGTTGGTAGGTACTCTCGTAGAGCGGAACTCCATGATGCAGTAATACATTTTTGCAGCATGCAGTTTCCACACAAAGTGCAAATATGCCACAGAGACCTCTGTTTTATTTATAAACACATCCTGATTAGATACTGTAGGTCTTTATTATTTAGTATGGCTGAGTGAGTTTTATTGTACTATGCACTTAATAAATTGCCCCTCCCTCTATGCACTGCCCTTGTTAGTTTGAATGAGCAATTGGCATTTGTTCTGTTTGTGATTGGTGCATACACCTATTTAACTTTAACTGTCTCCTGCTTTTCAAATTATAAACACATATGATAGGAAAGATATATTGCAATGCAACAGATCAGCATGAACACAAATACATTTGCCATATTAGTGACGTCCAACATGTGTTCTCTAAATATTTTTTTTATGAATATATAAGACCCAAATCTATCCCATTTGAATTACACATTATGCTATCTGCTAAAGAAATGTTTTGGGAATTTGCTTTCATGTCTAATAAAGATTTAGCTCAATATCAGAGATTCTTAACTGCCCCTGGGGATGCCTACTTAATTTTATCACAACACCCATGGTGTATGTGATTATACCATCATAACTACTAACAAATACATTTATGTACAGTATGTTTCTAAGACTGCCTCATGTACATCTATGACATTATATATGCATAGCACTGTCTGGCAGAATTGTGGATGGTGTTGGTGTATATGTGACGCCTAGGTTTCTCACCTACACATTGTCTGGACCTTAATAAGTTCTGGTCTAGAGTCCCAGAGCCCGGAGGCTTTGTAGAGCTTTCAGATGGATAAAACCCTCATTCTTGAGCCACAACTTACATGGTAGCTAGACCTCATTATTAATCTCAGATGTGTACAGGCTTTCATATTTGTCAGCTTACGTGATGTTCAATCTCTCTTGCTCTCTCTACTATGGTAGTCTGCTGCTGTGTGAAAAGGCCTACTACTGACAAAACTAGGGCTGAAACAACTAATCAATATAATTGATTAGAATCAATAATAAAAATAGTTTTCAACAATATTCATTATCGAATAGTTGGTCAGCCGATTAGTTGGCCTTCATACATAATGCATTATTTGTTTACATATCAGTATGAACAATGTAAAAAAATTACAACCATTTCAAAGCTAGGTTCACACATGTCCGGCTGTGCTATGCAGTCCAGAATCCGGTGCGGTTTTGTTCACCAGTTCAAGCAGTGGCGGTTGGTGTTCAATTCTCTTGGGGGGGCGGCCCCCTGCCAGCAAGCGGTCAGCCATGGGGACCCTAAGACTGCAACCCAACTGGTGCACCTGGTGAGGAGTTATACTGCTGCCGAGGACACATCCGTGCCCCACTCCATAGTCTCTAGGGGTGAAAAACCGCCTGGAGGATCTGGTAAGACTATTCCAGGGTTCAAGGGCATGCGGAAAAATTACAAGACTGTTGCCACAGATAATGAGACTATGGGCTCAGGACCTGGAGACTGCCCAAATAGGTCAGGAAGGTCTCTGAAGCTGTTTAGAAGACTGGTTACAGAACATATAAAATGTTATCGTTGCCATGTGTTTGGTCATATTGTTGCTAATGTGATAATGCTTACTTGAAAAAACGCATGTGTCTATTTGCACAGGTGGCATGTACTGCAACATGTCAGGAACGCATGGAAAAACAAATGTGTGTAATTTCAGTTGATGGAATGCTAGATTCTGGTAGTGTGGTGACATTAGTCAAAGGTGAATGTGTAAATCCTGCAAAGTTACACCCTATCACTATTGGGGTTATTTGCATACATGGTGACACACATGACTACCAGACTGCTGTGGTTGAGATTGATACCCTTTGGGGCATAGTGACACATTCAGTGGGGGTGGTACCCTCACCGCTTCATGAAGCCCTAGTGGGGAGAGATTTTTCCCACTTTTGGAGTTTATGAGAAAACAAAAGGAGTCGGGAGGAGAGAGCTCCCCCTGCTGAGGAAACACTGGAACTCACAGCAGACCCTTTTGATTACAAAATTGAAAGGAAAACTGTTGGCGTGTTCGAGGAAGGAGAAGCTCCTTTTCCTTTTTCTGTAATGAATTGGGAGCAGAAGGAGCTGGAATCCAGCCCCCAACTGGGCTTTAATGAACAAGAAATTATCTCTGATCTAATTGTAAGAGTGGACAGAATGTGGTTCCTGACTTAGATGTCAGAAAAGATGATTTTTGTGAGGAACAAACAATAGACGGGGAACCTGTTGAACCTAATATAGGGGCGTCTTTTGCCTACATGGCTCTTAAAAATAACTTGCTGTATCAGGTGGTAAAGCAAGGGGAGGAGGAGGTAGAGCAGCTAGTGGTTTCCTAACCCTATCGCCAGATGGTATTCGATTTAGCCCATGGTCATATAATGGGGGGACATCTGGGTATAGAGAAGACCAAGAAGAGAATAACCCAGAGATTCTTTTGGACCAATTTATATGCCGAGTGTCAAAGAATATTGTGAGTCATGTCCAGAGTGTCAGTATTCTGCGCCATCGCCCCATTTTCGCAGTCCACTGGTACCATTAACAATCATTAAAGTGCCTTTTAAAAGAATTGGCATGGATCTGGTGGGAGCAGTATCAAAGTCTGCACGGGGCAATCAGCACATACTGGTAATACTGGACTATACCACGCAATATCCTGAAGCCATTCCCTTGCATAATACCTCAGCTAAAACTTGCCAAAGAGCTTGTCCGGGTATTTAGTCGTGTGGGAATTCCAAAAGAGGTATTGACGATCAAGGCACCCCATTTATGTCCCGAGTCACTAAAGAATTGTGTAAGTTGTTCAAAATCTCCGTACCTCTGTCTACCATCCGCAAACTGATGGTCTTGTGTAGAGATTTAACAAAACCCTCATAAGCATATTAAAAAAGGTGGTGGACAAAGATGGGAGAAAATGGGATTTTTTGCTGCCATACCTCATGTTTGCCATACAGGAGGTACCTCAGGCATCTACCGGTTACTCCCCTTTTTAACTACTGTATGGGAGACATCCCAGGGGATTTCTAAATGTTGGAAAAGAAATGGGGGAGGGAGCAACCACGCCTTATAGAAGCGTCATCTTGCATATCTCACTGATGCAAGATAGAATCGCTGCTGTCATGTGGTTTGTACAGGAACATATGGAGCAAGCCCAAGAGGCCCAGAGAAGGGTTTCAACCCTGGTGATAGAGTGCTGGTACTAGTCCCCACCATTAAGAGTAAATTCCTAACAAAGTGGCAAGGTCCCTTTGAAATTATGGAAAGAGTAGGGGAGGTAAACTACAAAGTTTACAAGCCGGAACAAAGGAAACCCAAGCAAATATATCACGTTAATCTCTTGAAACCTTGGAAGGACAGAGAGACTTTACTGGCATCGCCAACCCCCCAAAAGGACATGGCCCCCGTGACACCTGAAGTACCCATAACTGAAACCTTGTCAGTGGCCCAACAGAAAGACGTTTAAGAATTTGTGAGTAAGAATAGAGACTTTTTCCCTCACCTGCCCGGACTGACCACAGTTATACAGCATAACATAACTACGGAACCAGGTGTCTGCGTAAATGTAAAGCCCTATAGAATACCAGAGGCTAGGCAGGAAGCAATTGCAAATGAAATAAAGAACATGTTAGAGCTGGACTTGATAGAGGAGTCCCACAGTGACTGGTCAAGTCCCATAGTGTTGCTCCCAAAACCAGATGGAACTATAAGGTTTTGTAATGATTTCAGGAAGTTGAACAGCGCGTCTAAATTTGATGCGTACCCAATGCCTCGGGTCGACGAGCTTGTTGACAGATTGGGAGGTGTCCGGTGCATGACTACTTTAGATCTGACTAAAGGTTATTGGCAGATACCCCTAACGGACTGCAAAATAGAACACTGCGTAGTATAAGCGGATGCCTTTTGGCTTGCATGGTGCTCCTGCCTCATTCCAGAGAATGATGGATAGGACCGTAAGACCACATCCCCAATATGCAGCCACCTATTTGGACGATGTAGTCACCCACAGCCCAGTTCGGGAATCTCATTTGCCCCGGGTGCAAGCAGTAGTAGATTCTCTTAGGAAAGCAGGACTCACTGCCAACCCTAGAAAGTGTGCCATAGGCTTGGAGGAGGCCAAATACATTATTGGTCAGGGGCTGATAAAGCCTCAGATCAATAAGATTGAGGCAGTTCAAAAGTGGCCCCAACCTACAAATAAAAAACAAGTTTGTGCATTTCTTGGGATCACAAGGTACTACAGGCGGTTTTTACCCAATTTTGCCACCATTGCAGCCCTGCTGACAGATCTGATGAAAGGAAGAAGGTCGGTCATGATTAAGTTAAACCCTGAGGCAGAGAAGGCATTTCAAAGGTTGAAGCAAGCCCTTTGTGCACAACCTGTGCTCGTGACCCCAGATTTCACAAAGGAGTTTGTGGTGCAGACGGACGCCTCTGATGTGGGACTGGGTGCTGTGCTGTCCCAAGTCAGAGACAAGGAGGAGCACCCAGTGGTTTACCTTAGAAGAAAGATCAACATACATGAGAAACTATGCCATTGTTGAGAAGGAATGTTTAGCTATGAAATGGGCCTTAGATGCCCTGAAATATTACCTGTTAGGGAGACCATTCAAAATAGTCACTGATAATGCCCCTCTTAAATGGATGTGTGTTAACATGGAGAAAAACAGTCGGGTGACAAGGTGGTTCCTTGCTCTTCAAGTATATAGGTTCACAGTGGCACATAGAGCTGGGAAACTCCAATATAATGCAGATGACCTTTTCCATATCAATTGTCTGGTAGGGCAGTTGCTCAGCCTCAGGGGCTTGAGCAGAGGGGAAGGATGTGAAAGGCGAGACGATTGATGGATGTTATGTTTTTTTACCTCGCATGCATTCAGTTGCAGGAAACTAAGGTTTTACCAGCCACCTTGGCAGGGTGGGTTCCGGACCAGATTTTGCGATCCACTTGTGTCCATCAACAGGTGGTATAAAGGAAGCAGGTCTGGATCAGATGATTATTCTGGCCTGGGACTCAGGATCCATAAAACCTGAGAGAGCTTGAACTGAAGTTTGCTTTATGACTGAAACAAAAGGTTTGCTTTGTCTTTGTTTTGTGGGTGACTGGGAGAAGCCCTTCACTGCTCAGTTAGAGAAACTGAAGATGTTTAGTAAGAGCCTGGATGGCAAGGATTTATTTTCTGTTTTGTTTGTTTTATTTTCATGCAACCTTAAAGGCTTCATACACACGGACATTTTTACAGCCGCGTTTTTGAGCTGTTTTTACAGCTTAAAACAGCCCCTCCATGTTATTCAATGGCCTCATACACACAGACGTTTTTGAGCTGTAAGTGGCATAGGCGTTTTTAGGCTCCAAAAAAACCCCATGACCAGCAGGTTCTGAGGCTCCAGCGCTAGAGCTGTTTTGACACTGACGCCAGTAAAAGCTCAAAAACGCGGCTTAACATATACACAGCGTTAAGCCTCGCCAGGCGTTTCTCCGTCTCTATTCAAACTCATTGTTTCCCCATGGGAGCCCATTGATTTGAATAGATTAAAAGAAATGTGATCTGGCACCACCACCATGATCAAGCCTCCATCCCTAATACATACAGCAAAAAAGAAAAGGCGGTCATGGGACTTTAAATGAAGCTTGTCATTAAAGAAACTGTAGTCAGCCGTTATAAATCTGTAAATATTTATTGAATAGATTAAAAATAAATGAATAATTAGATATGATCATACAATTCATCACCCAATGGAGGAAATATACAGTATAATGCATAAAAAGCCAACACATATACAACGCACATGATTAAATATGTACAGATTCATCTTTTTTAGGCACATGATCAAAATAAATACATAATGGTATAAAAATATAATGTAATCATTGGCTAGTAACTCTTGACATCAAATAAAGCTTGACGTGTTTCATTTTGGTCCACTCATCAGGAGCAGCTTACAAGAGGTGTCTATAGACAAAGAATGAAAAATGTAATAGATATGGTATAATAGCCAGTAGTTCCAAAATCAGAAAGATAGGGACATCTATTTGAAACATATGGTCCCTGTACTTACTCATTGGCTCAGATGGACCAAACCCAGCGTCAGAAGCGGGGAAGATGGGCAACCATGCGTCTGACCCGGGGCTGAGGCAGGATAAACCCCCTCAAAAATCCAGGGAAACGCCCAACCAGGAGACCGGCCAGTCATCCCATAACCATCCATGGTGTAGTGAGTTGTGTGTCATTTGAGAACTGAATCTGAGAATAGATGAATAAATTGTATAGTATATATGTGACTAGGTTTATCATAATACATCCCACATAACCAGAGAGGTATGAAATGATAAGGGCCCATACACCAAGATGAAAGGGATTGCTGAAAGGAAGTGAAGGCATAAAGTGTCCACCCACAGTGTGGTAAGAAAAGATGAGAGATTGTAGTTGTGGAAGCATAGTAAAAAAGTGAACAGAAGTGAAAGCCCTCAATTCTTACTTGAATATCAGCGTGAGATATAGAAATGACATCCTGTAGGTCCTTAGAGGTGGTGAGATGGAGGGATCTGCTGGCCAGAGCTGGACGGCCGCACCCAGGAGTGAAGGCGAGTGCCTGCCAGCGTCATGCAGGACGCCACTAGCACAAGGGCGGTGGGGGTGTGCAATATATCCGGCACAGGTGCCAGAAACACGCACACACAGCCCGCCCATAGGCATCCTAGATGGCAAACTCGCTCCCGCCCCGCAAATGCCAAAGACATCGCAGGTGGGTAGCGGCGGCAAGACGCCGATGTGTGTGGGGGGGGGAGCCCATCCCCACCCCTAAGGGGGCGGGGTGGGCAAGCACTGTCACACATCGCAACCCTGGGAACAGAAGGGAGCACGAACGACCCCCACCCAAAACAACATGGGCAGGCAATCATATGAGCCAAGGCAGGTACTGGGAAATGAATGAAAAGTTTATGCTGATGAAATGCACTGGCAATATTTTGGTGCTAATACCGAACAGTCCAAATCAGGGATTGTGGTGTGACAGATCACTGGGGACCTATGGGTGTCTTCCACCCGAAATGATTTGAATAGAAGTTGCACCAGAAGTCGGATCAAGATGAAGGGGAACCCCCGTGAAAATGAAAAAAAAAATGGCGTGGGGTCCCTCCAAAATCCATACCAGACCCTTATCTGAGCACGCAGCCTGGCAGGTCAGGAAAGGGAGAGGGACAATCGAGCGCCCCCCCTACTGGACCATACCAGGGGGGGTGGGTGCTTTGGGGCAGGGGCACCCCCACCCCACAGCACCTTGTCCCCATGTTGATGAGGAAAATGGTCTCTTCCCGATAACCCTGGCTGGTGGTTGCTGGGGTCTGTGGGTGGGGGCTTATCAGAATCTGGAAGCCCCCTTTAACAAGAGGGCCCCCAGATCCCAGCCCCCCACCCTATGTGAAGAAGAAAGAAGACACCAGATGAGGGAGAAGAGCCGGAGAAAATCCCGTGTAGTGTGTTTATTTTTGACATTTTCCTTTTAACTGAATGGGTAGGGGTACAACGTACCCCATACTCATTCACATAGGATTCCGATAAGCCCCCGCCCGCAGACCCCGACAACTACCGGCCAGGGTTGTCGGGAAGAAGCCCTTGCCCTCATCAACATGGGGACAAGATGCTTTGGGGTGGCCCCTGCCCCAAAGCACCCACCCTCCCATGTTGAGGGCATGCGGCCTGGTATGGTCCAGGAGGGGGGATGTATGAATTTTGGGGGGCCCCACGTAATTTTTTTGGCGTGGGGATTCTCCTTAAAATCAACAGCAGATCGAAGGGTCTGGTATCTCTTGGCGGGGAACCCCACACAAATTTTATTTTTCATTTTTGTGGGTATTCCCCTTCAAGATCCTCAGCACACAAGTCGCACCACAAGTCGGATCATCATCTTGATCTAACTTCCGGTACAACTTCTATTCAAATTAATTGGTTCCCATAGGGAACCATTGATTTTGAATAGAGGATGAAAAACACTTCTGAAAGCTAGCGTGGCTAAACGTGCATTGAAGTAAATGCATAATGCTGATAAAATTGCGTTTTTAACGTGGCTTTTTTCCTGGCGTCGATAATAGCTTTACAGCTCATTTTTTATAACGCCCATGGGTATTTAGCCTTAAAATAAAACTGGCTACAAGTCAACTTTTAAGAAAACCTGCCGTTTTGACTGCTTTTTTCCCAGGGAAGGTGATCCCCCTTGAGCTACCCCCCCACAATATACAGTATATATATGTAGCCATGTGCTCCCTCACGAGTGGCTGATAGTTGGGGCCCACCTGCCCGCTGCTCTCAATCACACTATTTTCACACACCCGGAGTCACTGAACAGACTGGTACTTTGTTTTGTTGTTTTATTTAGAGGTTTGAACTTGGATAGGGATTAGGGGTGACTGTGGGATGTTACCCCTGTTGAAGTCCTGGCGGACGAAACGCGTCAGATGAGGTGGACCTGCCTATCTAGTACTACACTCCAAAACAATCTATTGGAATTCCATACCGTTCGATTGATGATTTTAACATGTAAGTGTGATACTTTTTAATAAACTCATTACTGGTAACAGTATTACACTATGTAGACCCCCTTTTTTATTGAGGCACACTGCTATCCTGTGGATATTGTTCCCTGGTATCTGGCGGGTATCTGGCTGTGGATCTATAAAAGTTCTTGGCAAACGTTGGAATTGGAACCATACAGTGAGGTCTACCTGGATGATCCCTTTTAGACCAGTTTCTATGCGCCAACTCCTCTTATTTATGGTAAGAGTACCTTTTACTTACCTGGTGGAAGGGCACAGTGCACAACGGGTGTATCACGTTTGCCAGAACCAAAAGTCACAGTGTCGGGTGCCCCAAAGGGGTGAAGGATGTTATATATATTCACACATGAACTTGTTTCAGTTTCACGAATTTTGGATTAATTTTATATACATCTATATGGACTCACTATTCTATATGTTCACCACATTGTAATCAATTTTATTAGCGCTACACTTTTTGTTTTTTCTGTGACTGTGGGATGCCCTGTAATTGAACATGGGACATACTATATACACCTCCGGTATATACACTTCTCCTCCAGCACACTACTTGCTGATCGTTACTCTTCTCTAGAGTTGAGCGGACACCTGGGTGTTCGGGTTCGTCGGGTTCGGCCGAGCTTCGCGAAAAAGTTTGGGTTCGGTACTGAACTTGACCCCAGACCCCAACCCTATTGAAGTCAATGGTGACCCGAACTTTTGGGCACAAAAATGGCTGTAAAAAAGTCCTGGAAAGGGCTAGAGGGCTGCAAAAGGAAGCAGAATGGGGGTAAGAGTAGGATAAGTGCCCTGCAAACAAATGTGGATAAGGAAATAACTTAAAATCACATTAAAAAAATAAAAATTGGAGGAGGAGGTGGATGTGGAGTAGGAGCCTAAAGGTTGAGTAGGCCGTGACCATGGCGGTGTAGGTGGAAGTGGTGGTGGAGGAGGAGGAGGTAGCTAACACTGTATTAAGTTTGTTTGTTTTTTTTTTTCTAATTGGGGTAGCCCCCAAAATATTGAGACATATTAAAGGGCAAGCTCAGGCCATGTGCCCAATTTGGAGACCAAGAAGTTGAATGGGGGAGACCCATCAGTCAGTACTTGTAGGCGTGTGCACACATACTGTTCCACCATGTTGCTGAAAAGCTGCCTCCTGCTAAGACGTTGCCTGGTGGTGCTGTTTGTTGAGGCATGCTGCTGACAAAGCTTTTCCACATTTCGGCCATGCTAACCCTGCCTTCTGAGGTGCTGGCGGTGCCACAGCTGCGTTGGCAACCTCTTTCTCCTCCTCTGCCTTCGCCTTATGCTTCCCGGTATCATGTGGGAATGCCCTCAGCAGCGCATCTACCAGCGTGCTCTGGTAGTCGCGCATCTTCCGATCACGCTCCAGTGAGGGAATTAAGGACGGCATGTTGTCCTTGTAACGGGGATCCAGCAGGGTGGCCACCCAGTAATCAGCACAAGTTAAAATGGGGGCAACTTGGCTGTCATTGAGCAGGCACTGCAGCATGTAGTCCCTCATGTGTGCCAGGCTGCCCAGAGGCAAAGACAAGCTGTCCTCTGTGGGAGGTGTATCATCTGTGTCCTCCGTATCCCCCCAGCCATGCTCCAGTGATGCCCATGAGCTGCGTTGGGTGCCACCCTGCTGTGAACGCTGTTCCTCCTCCTCCTCCTCATCATCATTCTCGTCCTCTTCATCCTCCAGAACTCCTTCCCATTATCGCACACCACCAGGCCGGGCTTGAGGTTCAGTGGCAACAACCACTCATCGGTCTGTTGTTCAATGCCTGTCCACAGCTGCTGCGCAGTGTAGGGTTTATCCCCCAAACATATCAGTTTTAAAACAGCCTGCTGTCGTTTCCCCCTGGATGTGCTGAAGTTGGTGGTGAAGGTTTTATGCTGAGTGGATGAGGAGGTGGTAGAGGAGGAGGAGGAAGTGCAGTAGGAGGAGGAGGCAACAGGAGGCAAAGAGAAATTCCCTGCACTCCTCGGTGGCGGAAGGACATGCGCCAAACGGCTAGCCAGCTCAGGCCCACCCACCACTACATTTGCCCAGTGTGCAGCTAGCGAGATATAGCGTCCCTCCCCGTGCTTACTGGTCCACGTATCAGTGGTTATGTGGACCTTGCCACAGATGGCGTTGCGCAGTGCACACTTGATCTCATCCCTGACTTGTTTGTGCAGGGAAGGGATGGCTCGTCTGGAAAAGTAGTGGTGGCTGGGAACCACATACTGTGGGACAGCCACCGCCATCAGGTTTTTAAAACTGTCTGTGTCCACCAGAAGGAATGACAGCATTTCAAAGGTCAGGAATTTTGAAATGCTGGCATTCAGGGCCAGGGATCACGGGTGGGTAGGGGGTACTTCCTCTTTCTCTCCAGTGTTTGGGAGATGGAGAGCTGTAAGCTTCCATGGGACCATATGGAAATGCTTGGGGACGGTGGCGGACATGGTGGCGTTGCTGTCACATGGTCTGTTTGCTGGGTGGCAGGTGACACTGGCACTGTAGAGGTGGAGGAAGAGGCCGAGGCAGCAGCAGAAGAGGAAGCAGGAGGAGGCCGAGACCTTTCTTGGATTTTGAGGTGCTTATTCCACTGCAGCTCATGATTTGCATGTAGATGCCTGGTCATGCAGGTTGTGCTCAGAACATTTATGCCTCGCTTCAGGCTCTGATTGCACAGCGTGCAAACCACTCGTGTCTTGTCATCAGCACATTGTCTGAAGAACTGCCACGCCGGGGAATGCCTTTGAGCTGCCTTTGGTGTGCTAGGTCCCTGGGTGCGGTGGGTAGTAGCAGGCGTACTGTCTAGGGGATGGTCGCTCCGCTTTTGCAACCTGCTTCCTCTTTTGCTGTTCTGGTGCCTCTGTTCGACCACCACCTCTTCCTCCAAACTGCACACGTCACTCGCATGACCTTCATTCCATGTGGGGTCTAGGACCTCATCATCCTGCTCCACATCATCTTCCACCTACCCTTCACCATTGCCCTCCTAGTCAGTCTGCACACTCTAGAAAGCCGCAGCAGTTGGCACCTGTGTTTCATCATCATCAGAGAAGTGCTGCGCTGGTATTTCCATGTCCTCATCCTGCAACAGAAGTGGTTGGGCATCGGTGCACTCAATGTCTTCCACTTCTGGGGCAGGGCTATGTGGATGGCCCACGGAAAGCACACCAGGAGAGTCATCAAAAAGCATAAGAGACTGCTGCATGACTTGGGGCTCAGACTGTTTGGCTGATTTTCAAGGGGCTGAGGTGAAAGACAGATGGCCATGGGGTTCAGGTGCCAACTCCGAGCTTTCATCAAGGGACCGGGTGGGAGACATTGTGAAGGAACTGGAGGCATTATCAGCTGCCCAATCTACTATCGCCTGTACTTGTTCTGGCCTCACCATTCGATGAGCGGCATTCGGGCCTACCATATAACGTTGAAGGTTCTGTCGGCTACTCGAACCTGAGGAAGGTGTTTCACTTGTGCGTGTAGCTGGCACAAATCAACCACGTCCTCTCCTTGCAACAGGAAATTCACCAACACCACCAACACCAGCAGCACCAGCAGCACCACGACCACGTCCCTTATTTGATGCTCTCCTCATTCTGGACGCAAATGTACTATGTGGCACTATTTATTAATACAAAAAAAAAAGAAGAAATTCTTTTTTTTTTGGGGAAAAAAGCAACGTAGACGCACTTTTTATTTTTGTGCAAGAAATGCACCGCTCACACCAGCAGCGGGAACCTCTCCCTGTAGCACTATGAGAGGATTTTAGAACAATAATCTGTCCCTCACAGGAGCAGCAGGAACCTCTCCCTCTAGCAGTATGAGATGATTTTAGAACAATAATCTGTCCCTTACAGGAGCAGCAGGAACCTTTCCCTATAGCACTATGAGATGATTTTAGAACAATAATCTGTCCCTCACACCAGCAGCAGGAACCTCTCCTTGTAGCACTATGATGAGATGATTTTAGAACAATAATCTGTCCCTCACAGGAGCAGCAGGAACCTCTCCCTATAGCACTATGAGATGATTTTAGAACAATAATCTGTCCCTCACAGGGGCAGCAGGAACCTCTCCCTATAGCACTATGATGACATGATTTTAGAACAAAAATTGAAGGTTGATACTGCGCAGCCTAATAGAACTTATAACTCTCAATAGTTTGTAATTATTCAATATTTTTCAGGCTTGGTTATAGCTGGGGTGTGACTACCCTTCTTCATCAGGAAGTTTATTTTTACAATTTATAGTTTATATTTATATTTTATTTTTATTTTCATTTTTATTTTTATTTTTATTCCTATTTTTATTCTTGTACATTTTTTAATAAAACATACATTTTTGTTATAGATCATTGCACACTTCATAGCACTGTGTAGGCACTTTATAAGTATTTGTAGTTTTTCTATTTTTACCTGCAATGCTTTTTTAGCGTTTGCATTTTTAATTATGGAGGGTCACTAGCATAGTTTATCACTGTCTTAATGTTATCCCATTATTGGTTTTTTGCACCTTTACATATGTCCTCTTGAACGGAACGTCGTACAACGATGCGATGTATAGCAGCATATAGTACAGCATTGGCACAGTGCACTATTATGTAATACGCTAAAGGATACATTTTAGGTACGGGCCATTGGAGTCTAGTGCCTGGGTACTGAACCACTCAGTAGATCTGGCCCCTTTAAGAATTTTCTCCGTATTTAGCATTTGGACGTAACACATGATAGGATAGGCAGCCCACTGAGGCAAACACACCAGTGAACTATTACTTCGGCCAGGCATCAATTATATATTGAGCTTTTTTGTATAGGTATCATTGCCACTAGAATAAGAAGATATTGGCGTGGTTTTTCCTCTTGTAGCTCCGCCCGGCTGAACTGAGCGGTGTACGCAATTATATGTGCAGTTTGTCAATAAGAAAATGGCCGCTGCGCATGCGCGGCATAAGGACTTCAACAAAATGGCCGCTCGACGATTTCCGTTTTTTCTAGATATATTGACGTGTATGACACCCAATCCGGTTACCCTGATGAAGTCACGTAACGCGTAGGCAGAAGTGACCGGAGGACGTACGTTACTGGAGACACAGTGTGAGCCATAGTAGGATGCTTACAGCCGCTGTGTTTTTCACTGCATTGATTGTTTTACCGTTGATGTAAGTAGGCATTTGGCCAGAATAAAAAATGTAGTTTGACCTTTACATACTACACTATGGGAGCTTTTATTTTTATCTCTACCGGATCCTGATATGAATGAACGTAACATTGGTGGAGGTTAACCGTACTAAGCAGGTGGAAAAAGGAGAAGTGAGGAGGACGGGTCTTAACCACTTGCCGACCGTCAACCGCAGGTTGACGGCGACAAGGTGGCTCTCCTGGGCAAACCGCCGTCATCTGACGGCGGCTGCCAGATCACGCACTGTGAGCGCGCGCGCCAACGGAGGCGCGCTCGCGCGCTCACTGTGTCCGGGGAGGACCAGGGAGCGGGTGCGGCGGACTCGATCTCCGCTGGCTACCCGCGATGCCCCCCCCCGGAGTGAAAGAACGGAGGTCCGTGTAAGTAAACACGGACCTCCGTTCTGTTAGAAGGGGAAGGGAGTGATCACAGCTTTCCTCTACATGTAAGCTGTGATTACTCCCCTCCCCCTGCCAGTCAAACACTAAGACAGTTAGAACACGCCCAGGGAACATAGTTAACCCTTAGAGCGCCCCCTGCAGGTTAACCTCTTCACTGCCAATGGCATTTACACAGTAATCAATGCATTTTTATAGCACTGATCGCTCTATAAATGCCAATGGTCCCAAAAAAGTGTCAAAATGTTCCGACATGCCCATTGCAATATCGCAGTACCGCTAAAAATCGCAGATCGCCGCCATTACTAGTAAAAAATAAAAAAAAAATAAAAACCCCAGAAATGAATTCTCATCATCCGTAAACGCGGCAACTTTTGCGCAAACCAATCAATATACACGACGATTGCGATTTTTTTTTTATCACAAATATGAGGAAGAATATAAATCGGCCAAAACCGATGCAGAAAAATGTTTTTTTATATATATTTTTTTAATTTGTATTTTAGCAAAAAGTAAGAAATTTGGGTTTTTTTGCAAAATTGTCGCTCTTCTTTTTGTTTATAGCGGCGATCAGAAATGACGCAGCGGTGATCAAATACCACCAAAAGAAAGCTCTATTTGTGGGAAATAAAGGATGCAAATTTCATTTGGGTACAACGTCGCACAACCGCGCAATTGTCAGTTAAAGCGACGCAGTGCCGAATCGCAAAAAAGGGCTCTGGTCAGGAAGGGGGCAAATCCTTCCAGGGCTGAAGCGGTTAAAGGAGAAGTCGCCTCAAAAAGAGAGGAATTGTTATATATGGGCGATTTTCTGGAGGTGAGAGTTCTGTAAGCACGGGACGGGGATAACAACACATTCCCAACAGTCCTTTTGGCGGTGTGCTACGGACCCCCCCAAATCGGCTGGGACTGCACGAGTGAAGCACTTTAGTCGTTTCTTTAAAGCACAGATTGCACAGATTGCACCTCGTCACTGGTTTACAGAGACTGTAATCTTAATAATAACTGTCAATATTGTTAGCGGGATTACACTGCAGTCACTATTGGCACTTTATTGTTATATACACATTATATAAGAAGCACATAGTGTGTCTGTTATCACTGCTATCCTTGCACTTTATGTTATGATGTTTACACTAGAGTTATAAGTTCTATTAGGCTGCACAGTATCAGCCTTTTCAATTATTGTGGCAGCAGGAACAGCAGGAACCTCTCCCTATAGCACTATGATGAGATGATTTTAGAACAATAATCTGTCCCTCACAGGAGCAGCAGGAACCTCTCCCTATAGCACTATGAGATGATTTTAGAACAATAATCTGTCCCTCACAGGAGCAGCAGGAACCTCTCCCTATAGCACTATGAGATGATTTTAGAACAATAATCTGTCCCACGCAAGAGCAGCAGGGACCTCTCCCTCTAGGAGTATGAGATGGTTTTAGAACAATAATCTGTCCCTCACAGGAGCAGCAGGAACCTCTTCCTCTAGCAGTATGGGATGATTTTAGAACAATAATCTGTCCCTCACAGGAGCAGCAGGAACCTCTCCCTCTAGCAGTATGAAATGATTTTAGAACAATAATCTGTCCCTTACAGGAACAGCAGGAACCTTTCCCTATAGCACTGTGAGGTGATTTTAGAACAATAATCTGTCCCTCACAAGAGCAGTAGGAACCTCTCCCTCTAGCAGTATGAGATGATTTTAGAACAATAATCTGTCCCTCACAGCACCAGTAAACTGTACCTAGTCCATTATCAGATGGATTTAGAATGCTAATCTTTACCCTCACAGCACCTCCAGGAACCTGTCTGTAATGCAGGATGAGATGATATTAGATCAGTAATCTATCCCTCACAACACTAGTAAACTGTACCTAGTACAGTATCAGATGGTTTTAGAACACTAAGCTTTCCCCTCACAGCACCGCCAGGAATCTGTCTGTAATGCAGGATGAGATCATATTAGATCAGTAATCTATCCCTCACAGCACTAGTAAACTGTACCTAGTACAGTATCAGATGGTTTTAGAACACTAAGCTTTCCCCTCACAGCACCGCCAGGAATCTGTCTGTAATGCAGGATGAGATCATATTAGATCGGTAATCTATCCCTCACAGTGCAGGCAGCATGCTCTCCCTACACTAGCCTGAGACAATGTGACATGCGGCATACATGACTCCAGCTCATATAGAGGCTGGGTCACATGATGCACTGGCCAATCACAGCCATGCCAATAGTAGGCATGGCTGTGATGGCTTCTAAGGGCAAACGAGTGAAAAGCTTGTTCATTGGCTGCCCTGCAGCTATTCAACAGGTGCCAAAAATAGTCTGGGTCACATGATGCACTGGCCAATCACAGCCATGCCATTAGTAGGCATGGCTGTGATGGCTTCTAAGGGCAAACAAGTAAAAAGCTTGTTGATTGGCTGCCCTGCAGCTATAGAAAAGGCGCGAAAAATACCCGAATACCAAACCCGGACTTTTTTTCAAATGTCCGGGTTTGGGTTCGGGGCACGGACACCCCAAAGTCCGGTAAGAACTCGAACTTTACAGTCCGGGTTCGCTCAACTCTACTCTTCTCCTTTCCTCTCTCCAGCACACTACTTGCTAACCATTACACTTGCTTCCCTGGTCTGAAAGGAAATTTATCAGACCTTCATGACACTTCCTCTTCACCACAGCTAGCACATGGTGAGGCCTGCTGTAGTAGTGGACAAGGCCTCAGAACCACCCTTTGTGGGTAAGAATCACAGGTTTCCTTCCCTGAAACTGTGAACTCTCTGTTGTGTAGCTAAGTACATTGGTGCTAGCTGGGCCTTGGATGAATTACTACTCCCAGCCCATCCATCTTCCAGACCTATCCGGCCTGCCCTGCGGTCTAAAGGCTCTCCTTCCCCTTGGTTGACTCCTACCGACTTCTACAGACTGCTCGCTCTCCTCCCAGACTATTTGGTGGATCCTTTAAAGAGTCTCCTTCCATGTAGAACTCCTGCTTCTCCTGTGCCACTCCAGGGGCTGACTCCCGCTCCTGGCTGCGCCCAAAGCCTCAGGCTCACCCCCCCCCCAGACTGGGGGCTCCCCTCCCGGGAGAGGCCTGATCTGCAGGTCCAGCTACATCCTCATCTATTCCACCTGAACTCTCCTGACACCTTGTCAGAGAAAATCAGTGCTTTCTGTGGTCTTTGGCACCGGTGCGCGCGCCTGTGTGCATTCGTACGCGCGGTGGTGCACGTTCATGCGCGCCTGTGCATGCCCGTGCTAAACATCGCTAATTAAGCTTCCTGTGCCCTGCAGCCAGTGCTGTCTGATCTACAGTGTTTAGTGTGTGTTCCTGAGCAACCTGCGATCTGATTATCTGTTCCTGTGACCCGGCTTGCCTTGACCCTGCTGATTTCTGCCTGCACCAACCCCCGGCTTTACTACGACCACTCTCCTGCCTGATCCTTTTGTACCTCTGCTGCCTGCCTGTTGACGACCCTGCCTGGACCCGACCACCCACCAGCCTACTCCTTCTGTACTGCACTGCCAGCCCGTTCACGACCCGGCCTGTACGACAACGCTTCAAATGCACAAGTGCACCAACGGACTTCCTACCATCACCAGTGACCCAGTCTGACCCTCGTGCCATCCTGCACTCCCGAGCCACCTGTCTGCTCTACCAGTAGCTCCCGAGTTAGGGTAGTAAGGGAGGTTGCCTACTGCATAAGTCAGACTCTTCCACCAGGTACATGACACACCTGCTGACAGATTGCTGCATTTAAGGAGGCCTGCCTCCTGCCAATCCAGGCAGTGGATTGGTCAGGGCTCCTTGCCATACATCAGGAAGCGACACCTTCTCACCCACCTCCCTTCTAGAGCTTTCCCAGCTCAAGAAGAGGAAATCTCCAAGAAGTTTCCCTTCCCTCCATCTCCAGCCCCTCCCCTGAGCCACTCTCCAGCCCAGATTAAAACATTCAGGCCTGCACTTACAGTCAGGCCTGACTAGATTTTTCCTCTCCTACCAAAAATCTACAAATTAAAAGCACCTACACTATAGGGACACTATATATATATATATATATATATATATATACCGTATTTTTCGCACCATAAGACACACATGACCATAAGACGCACCTAGGTTTTAGAGGAGGAAAACAAGAAAAAAAATATTCTGAACCACATGGTGTACTAAAATATTTACCAGTGCAGCCATATACCAGAGTCTAAGAAATACAGCATATACCAGTGCCATGAAATACAGCCATATACCAGTGCCATGAAATACAGCATATACAAGAGTCCATGAAATACAGCATATACCAGTGCCATGAAACACAGCCATATACAGTACCAGTGCCATATACAGTACCAGTGCCATGAAATACAGCCATATACAGTGCCAGTGCCATGAAATACAGCATATACCAGTCCCATGAAATGCAGCCATATACCAGTCCCATGAAATGCAGCCATATACCAGTGTCCATGCAATGCAGCCAATCACCAGAGCGTCCATACAATGCAGCCCTACCTGTGCCTTAGGACAGAGCTGACAGGGAGACCTATTTGGATTTCCCACCGCACCCACTGTGACAACACTGAAGAAATTATACTTTGCTACAATGTAAAGTAGTGAGTGTACAGCTTGTATAACAGCGTAAATTAGCTGTCCCCTCAAAATAACTCAACACACAGCTATTAATGTCTAAACCGCTGGCAACAAACGTGAGTACATCCCTAAGTGAAAATGTCCAAATGGGGTGTACTCACTTTTGTTGCCAGCGGTTTAGACATTAATAGCGTTGAGTTTTTTTGAGGGGACAGCATATTTACACTGTTATACAAGCTGTACACTCACTACTTTACAAAGTTCAAAGTGTCATATCTTCAGTGTTGTCATATGAAAAGATATAATAAAATATTTGCAAAAATGTGAGGGGTGTACTCACTTTTGTGAGATACTGTAAATATGCCTGTAATCTAAACTGAAGCTACTGTGCAATGTGAGCTAACATACCCTGAGACAGACATATCACAGACCTGGCATGGTGTAAGGGCTTAGCCATACATGGTGCCCACCAGTGCCTCTTATCAGTGCTCACCAGGGCCACTTATCAGTGCCACCTATCAGTGCCCATCAGTGTGGCATATTAGTGCCTCCTCATCAGTGTCCCCTAATCAGTGCCCATAAATGTTGCCTCATCAGTGCCCACGAGTCCCACCTCATCAGTGCCTATCAGTGCAGCCTTTCAGTGCCCATCAGTGCAGCCTCATCAGTGCACATCATTGAAGGAGAAAAAATTTACTGACAGAAAATAAGAAAAACTTTTATTTTTTTTTCAAAATTTTTGCTTTTTTTTTTTTTGTAAAAAATAAAAATCCCAGCAGTGATTAAATACCACCAAAAGAAAGCTATATTTGTGTAAAGAAAAATATAAAAAAAATTTTTGGTACAGTGTTGTATGACCGCGCAATTGTCATTCAAAGTGCAACAGCACTGAAAGCTAAAAAATGGCCTGGACAGGAAGGGGGTTTAAGTGCCCAGTATTGAAGTGGTTAAAGTGTTACTAAACCCAGCAATATGGAAATAGTTCATCTGCCCCCCCCCCCCTCTACAGCGCCCACAGTTTTTAAATATTTTTACATTAAATACCTGCCACTGTATACCTTTCGGGATGATCTGTATACCATGGTTTCCTGATAACCTGCACAGTTTGTCCATAGCTGTGTGTTCAAGTAGGAGGAGTTTTCCACTACAGCCTGTATACACACCACATGTGTGATGCCAATATCATGTGACCTGAACAGTTCAACTGAAACAGGAAATGTTCTATCCAGCATAAGAGACCAAACTGAGCATGTGCAGCTTTACCACCCTGCTGTGTATTATATGGACTTACCCAGATTGACAGTGCAGGAGGGAAGGATTTATTGCATACAGGATAAAACAACCTTTTTTACACAATGCAGAGGATTAACCCCTAAATTTCCACAGTGAGTATAACAAGCATGCTATGCTGCATATACAGACTGATTTTACTGCTGTGGGTTTAGGAACACTTTAAATAACATGTCTGTAAGGTGACCTTAACCTGCCTGTGATGTATAATGTATACAACCTACTGCAGCAAATCTAACATTTAAAAAAATAAAATACCATACCATGCCCTCAGTATAGGGTAGTACCTTGTTTGGGTAGACCCCCTGCTAAAGCACTTTGTCCTCATATTAAAGAGGACAAGTGCCTCTTTTCCACAACACTGGCTCAGTGGCTGTGAGGGTCTGTGGAATCCGGAAGCCCCCTTTAACTATAAGGGGCACCAGAACTCTCCACTTCATGCTAATGAGTAAGGAGTACCCCATCAGTAAATACACATGCACAGTTTTTTTACTTTAAGTCCTTTAATGAAAAAACACACAAAATGTCCTACAATGTAAATATTTTCAATCATGCCATCCAGTGGTTCAAATCCACAACAATCATGATATACAAAGCCCATTAACCTGCCGCTAGAAAAATCCCACAGATTTCAAAGATGAATTACATCTCCTGGTCCCTTCCTCTAAAGTAAACAAAGAAGTGGTGTCTCCCAGGTGATATTTGGTCAATGTCATTGCCCAAATATGGCCATGTGGCTAACCCCGCCTCTTTGTTTACCTGGATGAAAGGGGCCAGGTGATTTCACTGGTTGCTAAGGACTTTGTGTGTGCCTGCACCCATTGCTTCCTTAGCAACAATTGATAGCAAGGAAGATGTCATGTATAGTAGCATTTTTCTACCACTACTATACATAATGTTTAGCTCCTGCAGAACAAGTATAAAGTCCGGTGATTGGACATATGACCTGAACCGTTAATATTCAGTATGAGCTTGTGTTTAGACCAAACTTACCAATCCCCTAGTCAGGAACTGACTTGAGATCAGTTAGTGGCTTGAACAAGCAGATGTTTTGTTTGGTTTATGTTATTCAGGACAAGCCCTCTTTGGCTGTTTCTCTGGGTGCTTGTCTTGTGTATGTTTTATTACTGCTACTGAGTCTATATATTAGGCATCTGTAAATATGGATGTAGCTAGGAGCTGGCTAATATTGCCTGCAATTTCAGGGGACACTTTGTAGCATTGCTACAGTAGGACTGTTTTCCTCTAGTGCTCAGCCCAGACTCTATGTCATCACATACTGAATGCAGAGTGAATGAGACCTAGAAGTGGAGAAAAGCATCTTGGAATATGTAGTCCAAAGGACCAAGTTTTACATTCAGTCAGACTGTTGTGGACTACAAATCCCAGCTGGCTTGTGAACAGTAGGGGAAGCTGGGAGAGGTAATAAAAAGCCTGTGTGCAGACGTAATCACTCTCTAGGGATCATGGCTTGGATCTGCAAGCAGTGACTCAGTGTTAGACTGTGTCATGGCTGAGTTGTGGCCTGTACTACAGAGAAAGAGAGAGTCATCGTGAGAGGGTACGGGAGCATCCACTGCCAGCCTCTACCAGTCGTTCAGCAGGAGCCCGCTCTCATCACATCCACGCCAGATCCAGCTGGATGGTAGCAGGGTGCGACGCAGGGTCGAACGCTGTCCCTTGAGCCAGATTCTGCAGAGGCCTAGTACGGACCCCTCACGCCACTCTTCAATAAAGAAGGTCGCTGGGATTGGTGAGTGGGCACTTGCCCATTTACCAAAGGACACTGCATGCAGACACCATTTTTTTAATCACTCCACCAAGCTTGCAAGGGGACCCTTTGTTACACTGTAACCCTTACAGAGAAATAATCTAGTGAACATCTTGCTTGTCAGGACACATTGTGCACATTTCAAAGAGCTATCTGAAGACTCAAGCCTCTTCTAAGCCCTCTTCTGTAAAGGAATACCCCCCCACAAGAGATAAGATCATTCAGTGCCACCAAGGCCTAAATATATATTTACACCAAGGACTCTATTTGTTAGAGAAAAAGGTGAAAGAACTGCAGAGTGTTAAGCCTCGTACACACGATACGACAGAACGCCAGTTTTTTTGCTGGATGCTAATAGTGTACTAACAATACGAACATTTTCGTATGACTAAATTCAATGTCAGAAGGGACATAATGTGTTGAATAGTTTTGTATGTATTTTTTCGTTTCTGAGCATGTGTAGTCGTGATCGTACAATTTTTTTCATACGAAAACCATACTAAAAATATGAAAATCGGACCTTGAGTTGTCATAAGAAAAATTTTTCTAGTCTGCACATCCAGCTTTTGTTTTCCAAAAAATCAAAATCAGCTGTCCAAAGGAGCATTCGGTAAGAATTTCGGACGATCGTCCGTCGAACGAAAATTCCCATCCGAAACTCGTATTGTGTGTACAGGGCTTAAGTGTAGTTTAAAATAAGAGACACACATTGCTGGAACTGTTTTGGCAGGAGAGTAACCACCTCAATACAGGGCACTTCCACCCCCTCCTGCCCAGACCATTTTTCAGCTTTCAGTGCCGTCACACTTTGAATGACAATTGCGCAGTCATGCAACACTGTACCCAAATTAATTTTTAATCATTTTCTTCACACAAATAGAGTTTTCTTTTGGTGGTATTTAATCACTGCTGGGTTTTTTATTTTTTACTAAAAAAAAGAAAAGTTAAATTTTGAAGAAAAAAAGTTTGCCATGCATTAATTTTTAATACTGGTCAACTTGTGTTAGCCATTCCCTCAGTGTTGGAAGTATATTTAGCGATCAGGTACTTCACAGTATTTAGAAGGAAGGAATGAGAGGTTTTTTTTTTTTATAGATGCCAATATACTTTTTCGTAAAGTGGAAGAGAATAGTCCAGGAATCCAAACTTCAAGAGAATCTGGTCACAAAGGTATCAGTTAACCCTGGACATTAATGGTGCTAAATCTAAACAGTGAACCTGTGAATGTAAGCTGTTTGTGGTGAGTCATACTGCCTTTCTGTACTTATATACACTCATTTTTTGTGAGATTTATGCATATGGGATAATACTCCTGTGAAACAGTAACTCTGGTCCCATGTTGTCTTTTTATACATACTTAGGGGCCTTATACCATCCAGCAATGGCCCCCAAACTTCACAAGATCCACACTAGGCTCTATGCATCTTAGGATTGGATCAATGCACTTCATTATTCATTGAGATTCAACATCGGCCTGTGTTCTTCTCTCACTGTAAAAATAGGACTACTAAAAATCCCAAGTATTACTCTTTTGGTGGATAAATATTTACTCCGGCTCATAAATCATATGTTGTGTAACTTAGCTTGTTCTATGTATTAACATATGTGTACATATCTATACATAGATTCAATTCTAGCAGCCTTTATATACAGTATGTGCTCCTGTGCTCGGACATTATCTCTTTGCTGTGGTGCCCGCATGTTGGCTTTATGTGGTTTCTAGGGTGAGTGTTTTCACACTGCTCTAACTAACTCTGCATTGTAACAATTGTATTGTGATGATTATTTCTATTATACGCATGCTTATGCCTATTTATTTGTATTTCAGTGTTTATTCTCCCTATATTCTCCTGAAGAAGCGGGTAATCGCAAAACATGTTGAGAGCTAAACGGCCTACACCTACACTATGTTCCTGGAGTAGATTTTCAGGCAGAGGTAGCTCCCGTGGTGGGGGTGTAGCATCAAGAGGGAGTTAACTTCCATTCGTGCTTTGTATGTTGTTATTTTCTTGTCCTGTGGGACTGTTTTTATACACGCTATATGTAATAAAAGTCATTGTTTTAACTTATAAAAATGTGTCATTGTCCTTTGATGGTACCAAAAATCCTGTTGCCCCATATTTCCAATTGATTTTTAGGATGAGGGAACCCATGCTTCATACTTTACACTAACCTTTTTTTCTGAGCAGTTATTTTTAACCTGTAAATGTAAATATAATATTGCATAGAGCCCAGCTCCCATCATCCTGCCTCTAAAATGATCTTTTCTCACAAAAGGCTGCATTCAGATATGACCCCCATCATATGAGGATAGCTGTGCATCCCACTCTCTTGACCCTATATCACAAGGAAATCCTTATATACTGCTTTAGACAGGTTTTGTGTAAGTATATAATAGACGGATATTGACATCATGGGCACTATCCAAATCCTATTTCACCATATTTTGGCTTTACATATATTAAATCACAGGAAGAAAACATTTAACCCTTTATACATAAAGATGTTATTAGCCATAAGAAAGCTTAGCTTCATTTCCTTTTAATCTTACATTCAAGAAAAACATCTTTGTCTGGCGAGGCTGATCAAGCCTTTAGCTGACTGATAAAGACATTGAAAGGATTGCAACAGAGGCAATTTCACAATAGATTCAATATATGAAAAACTCCCACAGGAACAGGGATTGTAATAAGACACACAGACTGCCCTTATTTGTAGTTTGGGGAATTGTCTGTTGTATAAAATGTATGTTTGATTAAAAAAGCAATCAAATATTAGAAGTACATGACCATCTGCTTCTCAGATCTATAACACAAAGGGACATTATCGGATAAGATACTCTGTAAGTATTTTGGGCATGAAACTTATGTGATGCTATATGATATGAAGCCCCTATTGCAGTAGCATTGTATGGCTTCCCAACATAATTGCTATGGCAGTCCAGCTAAGGAGATATACAACATACTAGTAAAACTAAGGCAGCCATACATAGAAGAACCTGACTGTGGGGCAACAAATGATCAGACCTTTGTAGGAGCTTTATTTCAGTTGACATGCACATCTACTAGTCTGTATATGTCAGACAATCTCATTATTTCCTATGAGGTATTAATAGTTAGCACTGGGTTATCTCACTTCCATTAAATAGTAGGTGAAAAATTCAAGCCTCCTAATTAAGGCCTGGTTTACATTTGTGTTTGGGAGGTGGTAAAAAAAATATTTTTACCACCCCCAGACCACTACCACTTATTCTGCATTCTTGCATAGCGTCGCAACAAAAATTATCCCCACTGCCATGTTCAATGGGCAGTACCAGCCACTGGATGCAACCCATTTAACTGAAAGTGGGTGCCCCACAACCGCCCCACTAGTGCAGAGTTAAGGGAGTTGAGGCACAGAAGGCAACACAACTCTCTCAAGAGCAATCAGAATGCGGATTGCTCTTCGGAGAGCAACGCTTGTGCAAAGTAGCCCTGATAGATACACCAGTGCTTGTGTCTGCCAGTGATTTTCGTTCTTGGCTTTCTGTGATCCTACTAGAGAGAATTCCCCTCAGTTCCTGTCCTGGTGACAGGTTGGCACAGAAAAAGGAGGTGAGGGTAAATTTCTCAAACTGAGTCAGAGAGAGAAACCATTGTTCCCATTCCTTGTCCTGGTGTCACTAGGTCAGGAAATTAGGGCAAATCACCCTAAAGCATCAAAGTGATCATTTCCCATTTTAGCATTGGAAAAAAAATCTCACAGGGCATTTGGCAAGCATCAGTGAATTGAATGCCTGCCCAACGCATTGGCTATAAGTGTGTTGTTGCGCATTAAAGGCTGCTTTAAAATTCAACGCCTGTAAAAACTTAGCCTAAAACAGAGCTTTATTAAATGAAGCATCTAAAGGTCAGCCACTGTTTGTGTTAATTATCATCTATTATTGAAACATAACCCTTCAAAAAAGCCAACGGATCACTGAACATATATATATATATATATATGCACAAGTCAGTGGGCTAAATGCATTTGAAGCCCAGTTTCAGGCTAACCCCTCAATTCCCCAAATACCCCTTCCTTTTAGTTGCCATGCTGTATTTTTTCCTTTATTATTTTTTTTCATAAGTCTTCAGGCCAGTTACGTGATGTGCTAGGGACAAGTCTGACACCTTGCAGTCATAGTATGTCCTCAGTCTTCTGGATGAAATGATACCCAGGGTCATTTGAGACTTAAACCAGCCATAGATGGATGGAATCTCGTCCTGTTCAGCAGAGACCAGCCAAGATTACATCCATCTATGGGTAAGCTTGTTATACTGAAGTCAAACCATCGATCGACTTGGATACAACCAGCCTGTCAGATTTTTTACATGCGATTACTGCCAAGAGCTATAGCCGTTAGCAATAATCCTTGTGTTCTGCTCGGTGGAAAGGCTCCCCACCAGCAGAACACAATAGCACTGCGGGAGCAAACACCCCATCAACACTGGCTGTGTTGATGGGGAAATCAAACATTTCCCCATCAAACATTCACATAATCTATGGGCTGCCTAAAGTGGAGCCTTACTCTCTCAATCAACATTGACTATTTTTAATCCTTATGCTGCTATCATTAGTAAATAGATAGGAAGGTATATTATATTTACTTGTTTTAAACATTTATGTTACATTTCTTCAGTTACTTCCTGGTTTCCAGTCTAGGCAAATGATGTCATACATCCCAGGAGTCTTCAGGAGGGAAGGAGGAGTTTTCTCATTTAAGCACACCCTCCTGCCTGTATACCTGGGCTAAGGGCAAGCGTATTCCAGGAAGTAAATGCAAGAAACATCTGCCCTTACTCAAAATGGCTGCAGCCATAAATGCTAGGGGGTGTTTGTCAAAGTGATTTCTCAGCAAAATATTGCATGGAGACATGGAGGGATGGGGTAGTTTGCTTTGAATATTAATAATGATTTAAATAGCATTTTTGGTTGGTGATGCTCAGATGCAGTGTAGTTCTGCTTTGAGGACATCTTTTGGCTGCTGGGGAACAACTTCAGACTGAATGTGAATATTATAGCTTGAATTGTTTTTTTATCTTATATACTGCCATGGGGCCCGTTTTAGTTTTAAAAAATTGCCTGGAATTACAAAAAAAAAAAAATTGTACTAAAATCATTGGGTCAAAAAAAACATGAGATTTTCAAAGTGCAGCTTCAGTGCAGTGTCTTTGGAGCACCTTAAGAAAACTGCAGCCTCACAGCTGCAATGAGGCGTTTTGAAATGCAACTCTGAAATATGCAGTAGTTTCTATTCTGAATGGTCACATTCTGAGCAATGAAATAACAGGATCACAGAACTCTGACATGAATCCTAATATCCAAAAACTAAAAATAGATATAACTTAAATGATATATAAATGAGCTGAAATGTATGCCTACCTATGACACGTATTGCCCTCGGATTTGTTACATAGGAATTGGGAAGCCTTTAATTTCTTCATTCTTCAAAGACAGGCATATTGGGTGCTTCCCTTGCTATCCCCAATGTAATATGACATCATAAAGACAATTACTAAAAAGTAAACAAACAAGTGTGTGGACGGAGCCAGTAGGTTGATATCCAAGATGGAGAAAGGGCACACCAAGACCAAGAAAAGTGGCACAGCTATTTTTTGATTAAGAGGTAGTAACCAATAACACATGGAGAATAGTGTCACGGTACTTGTTTAACAGTCCCAAAGGCAATGTGGTCTCAAAAACAGGCAGCACAGGTGCAGAAGCTCTCATCAATGTAATTGGCGCATTGTAATGGTTCCAGCACTGAGTTGTCACCCTAATAAGGCTTACTTTACTGGAGCAGCATTTGGTTAGAGATGGGTGGCTGTTAGCAGGGTATAACCGGAACTTGGAAGACAGGTGTCCAGATTCTTGTTACAACTCTAAAGTCCCAGAGATAGCGGAGTCCACAGCAGTATCCCTATTCTGTCCCTTCTCTTCAGGAACCCTTCCCTAGGGCTAGATGTGCTGTCCCTATACAATGTGAATCCTGTCCCTTCTCTATCCACTTCACAAATGCGCTTCAGCTGCAGTTCTATTTATTAGCATTGCCCTCACTAAAGTTAGTCGCTGAGATCATCCAGTGTCCAGTCAAACTACTGCTCCCCTGGTGACACCTACGGAGGCTATAGAAGAACAAGGCTGACCATTCTTCCAGAAGCACATTTGTGAGGTCAGGCACTGATGTGGACAAGAAGACCTGGCTCGCAGTCTCCGCTCTAATTCATCACAAAGGTGTTCTATCGGGTTGAGGTTAAAATTGTCAATTTTGCTCATTGAGCTGTTTAGGCAATTTTCTTTTTTTTAGAAGGTGTTTTGTGGTGTTGGGGAATAGTTAGGATATTGTATATGGTGGCACTGATTTTTTGTTGGCTTGTGTCTCATTGACTTGTGCTCAAGTACTCACTGATTAGTTACCTTTGCGGTGCAATTTGAGCCCATACAAAATTAATGGGCTCAAATCGTACTGCAAATAATAGCATGCAATTTGAACAGGAATGCGGTACAATTCCTGTTCTAATTACATGCGCTTTCCCTCACTGCTCCTGTGTGAACCCAGGCTGAAGTCACTCTTCAAATCACAAGCGATTCTTTGCAGTGTGATTTGAGCCCATTCATTTTGTATAGGATCAATTCGCACCGCAAAGGTATCTGTTTCAGGTATCGGAGCATTTGCGTACGTACAGTTACTCATGCAAATACTTAGTATCGGCTCAGTTACCCATATCGGTGCAACTCAAGTAATTTAAGTTACTTTAGTGTTCTTTGTATTTTTTTTTCTCTTTTTTGGTCGATGTTAGTGTACTGTCTTTAGATTAATTACACTTTTTTCCTCTGTCTGTTTTTTTCTTTTCTGTAAAAAAAATGATTAGCCTGGTGTTGAGAAAATTACTGATTATGCTATAAAGTAGCTATTTTTTAAGGCACAAAAACGGGTCCAAGGTGGTTGAAAAGAGCTTCTTTAACCTTTAAGAGCCACTTGACGTCCATTGACTTCAATGCATTTCAACAAAATATTAAAATTTAGCAAACATTTGACGGTAACTGAAACTCTATTGGCGTTGAACGAACCCGAACTGTAAAGTTCTGGTCCGTACCAAACTTTCGGGTGCCCGTGTTCCGAACCCGAACGTTTGAGAAAAAGTCCAGGTTCGGGTTCTGGTATTTTATCACACATGTTGAATAGCTGCAGGGCAGCCAATCAACAAGCGTTTCACTGGTATTCCCTAGAAGCCATCACAGCCATGCCTATTAACCACTTCAGCCCCGGAAGGATTTCCAGCTTTAGGACCGGAGCCCTTTTTGCAATTCGGCGCTGCGTCGCTTTAACTGACAATTGCGCGGTCGTGCGACGTTGTACCCAAACGAAATTTGCGTCCTTTTTTTCCCACAAACAGAGCTTTCTTTTGGTGGTATTTGATCACCACTGCGTCATTTCTGATCGCCGCTATAAACAAAAGAAGAGCGACAATTTTGCAAAAAAACCCAAATTTCTTACTTTTTCCTAAAATACAAATCCAAAAAAAAAATATAAAAAAACATTTTTTTCACCGTTTTTGGCCGATTTATATTCTTCCTCATATTTGCGATAAAAAAATCGCAATCAGCGTTTATTGATTGGTTTGCGCAAAAGTGGTCGCGTTTATGGATGATGAGAATTCATTTTTGGGGTTTTTTATTTTTTTTTATTTTTTACTAAAAATGGCTGCGATCGGCGATTTTTAGCGGTACTGCGATATTGCAGCGGACATGTCGGAACGTTTTGACACTTTTTTGGGACCATTGGCATTTATACAGCGATCAGTGCTATAAAAATGCACTGATTACTGTGTAAATGCCATTGGCAGTGAAGGGGTTAACCTGCAGGGGGCGCACTAAGGGTTAACTATGTTCCCTGGGCGTGTTCTAACTGTATGGGGGACTGCCTATCTGGGGAAGGGAAGCGATCACAGCCTTCACGTAAAGGAAGGCTGTGATCACAGCCCTTCCCCCTCACACAGAGCGGAGGTCCGTGTTTACATACACGGACCTCCGCTCATTCGCTCCGGGAGGGGCATCGCGGGTGGCCGGCGGCAATCGAAGCGCACCCGCTCCCTGGCCCCCCCTGGACACAGTGAGCGCGCTCACTACACACGTTCCCGCAGCCGCCGTCGTATGACGGCGATTTGCGGGAACGAGCCACTTTGCCGCCGTCGGCAAGTGGTTAATGGCATGGCTGTGATTGACCAGTGCATCATGTGACCCAGCCTCTATATGAGGCTGGAGTCATAGTGCTGCATGTCACATGCTCTCAGGTTAGTGTAGGGAGAGGATGCTGCCGGCGCTGTGAGGGACAGATTGTGAGGGACATATTGCAGATCTAATAACTAGGTAGAGATTATGAACAGTATGAAGGGGTGAGAGGTTTGGGGGGGTTCCCTCTCCCTCTCCTCCTTCCTGATCATGGATTCTTCTTTTTTCTTTTTGTTACTAATTAGCTTTTTTAATTGCCTTTATATTGATTTTTCATTTGTATATATCTTGATGATTTTTCACGTTTATTTAGTATACTTATGTAGAATTGTTTTGTTTCTTTTAACAGTTGGGTCGGCCTGGTTGAATCTCACAGGGGAGTCTGCAGCAGTGTGTCTGGAGGATTTCCCCATTTATATTGTACGCATAACACCTGGCCTTCTGTTGGACTTCACCACGCTGTACCTTTAGGAGGATTTGCAAGATCAAGGAAGCTAATTATGCTAATGACCATGTATCAGCTAGTGGACTGTGATGGCATTGGCTAATTTTGGGAAACGACCATTAGAGTATTTGTATTTATATGCATGTGTACCCATGTTATGTTAGCTATGATTAAGCGCCCTCAGGGGGGCGTGAAATGCGTCAGCAAACTGTTCCCTTTCTGTATCGCATGGATTTGTACCAATAAAGCATTTCAAGGAGTGCGGCCGTCCGGAGCTTTTCTTCATTTTCTAGGTAGAGATTAGTCCCTCCCTGCTGTGAGGGACAGATTGCAGTGATAATAACTAGGTAGAGATTACTACTACTGCTTTGAGGGACAGATTGCAGATCTAAGAACATCTCATCCTGCATTACAGAACAATCTGATTACAGAACAATCTCTCATCCTGCATTACAGAACGATCTGATTACAGAACGATCTGATACTGGACTAGGTACAGATTACTACTGCTTTGAGGGACAGATTTCAGATCTAATAACATCTCCCATTTTTCTTCCTTTTGCAGCCCTCTAGCACTTGCCAGGACTTTTTTACAGCCAATTTTGTGCGAAAAAGTTCGGGTCTCCATTGACTTCAATGGGGTTCGGGGTCCGGGGTCAAGTTCGGGTAACGTTCGATACCGAACCCGAACATTTCCGCAAAGTTCGGCCGAACCCGAACATCCAGGTGTTCACTCAACTCTTAACTCTATTCATCTCTATATGCATTATTGGTATTCTGTCTGCCTTGGATGATTTGATTAGGTATAAAATATGCTACCCTGACCAATAATTATTATAAGTGTAGTTCTACCCCTATAGGGGTGGCTGGTAATAACTGATTCTTCCCTAAAAGTACAGAGGCTGCCTACCACTGCAAGCTCCAGTCCATTCACACTGGCTCCAATAACACAATCCAGGGGATGCCTTTTTAGTATTTATTGCTTGAAGAAACTTCAAGAGGAGAGGAGTTTAGGGTCACAGAATATTCTAAAATGATCAGTAGCAATAATGGGAGGACAAACTTCTTACTAATCTTCTTACAGCAGCCTTTCCCTGAGGTAACAGGGAATGGCCAGTATATCTAGAACTCTATCAGAGCAGCACCAGTCCATGTAACAACCTCTCGTACTTAGATCCTTTCTAGCATAAGCACGCCCAAAGTCTACAGCAAGGTCTTTACTCACAATGTCTTCGGAGCTGTCTTCCACTGATCCTCCACAGGTGGATCCTCAGTGAAGGAGATATAAAGATCCTTTTCAAAACCCAGGACTTTAGAACAGGGCCCTCCAGCAAATAATCCTTTAGCAGTCTTCCCCTGGGCCCTCAGCTCAGCTCCTGCTGAGACTCAGAGTGCAATCTCCTGCTTTAGAAACTCTCTCCTATGGCTAGTAGCCCCCAGGAGACTGGACCTCTCCCTGAAGAAGAAAAAAACTCACCCAGAGCTTCCAAAACATTTATCACCTTCCCAGCTACCTTCTGGATACCTCCTTCCAAGGATTGACTGGGGCATGATAAATATTCGTACTTGTCATCTGCATCTCCCTGACCTATATTCTGGAAGCTTCTTCCAAAGACAGGTGGGAGAAATCAAACACCCAGCTTAGGAAACCCGAACAGTCAAAAACAATCACTGCTCCACTCACTACAGTGAAACTAAAAACAAATTTGCCTAACTTGGAGGGTGATACATCAGTATGAGCTGTGTATTACTGATAACCAGGTTTTGCAATTAAATGTTTCCTTTACTGCTAAATTTCCATGTTGCAGTGCAGATAATTGTGTCCTTTGTCTACCTGCACTCTGTTCAGGACCCTAGGCTACTCTGCCACCACCCCAAATTATATTATTAGTTATGGCCTATTATGTAATATGGTACTACACAAAGTCTTACTAGTGCTTAAGGGTCAACCCCTAACTAGTGAAACCCAGTAAGTACTTTATATAATTGAAATAAATGTAACTAAATTATGATGATGTGGTAAGCCCGTAAGGCTGTGCCGTTAAATAAAAGAGGAACATCCATTAGTTTGTTCACCTCCAGTTGGTGGAGGTGGGCAAAGGTACCTGTGATCCAGAAAGGGCATGGCTGAGCAGGGAACCTAAGCTTCAGAGTTCTGATGTGGACTATTCATTCCAAGGTAACATAACGAGTTGCAAGTTAAATTTGTCAGATTGCGAGTGGAGTGGATCCTGACGGATGCCCTTTTCACTAGGCCATATTTGTGTTTTAAAACATGTCTAAACCCAAGAAGAGAAAGGTAATATATTGCAACTTACTAGTCCCTAGAAGTGGTGGCTGCATGAAATTTCTATTTTGATACTTTTCCTTTATTTTCACCTGGTGATTCAAGATTGATCTATGGAACCCCGCCCAGCTCCACTTTTACATAACATAAAGTTTTATAGTCCTAAAATAACTGAGAACAATGTATTTGATAAGGGTCAGCACAAGCAGAGATCATTGAAAGTTATCAGGTCACATTATTTATTGCAGGCAGGGGGGTACTTATAGAGATAGCAATTGAGACTTGGCCCCATGCTGCAGGAAGCCATTGAGGCCCCCTGTACACCTGTATAGGAGGAGTGGAGGGGTGGCTGCATATAGAGGAACCAGTCTCTTCATTTCATTTTCCTCCTGCCTTCCCCCACCACTCCTTCTACTCAGCAGTTTTTTCTGCTGCTCCTGTGTACTCTCTAGTCCCCCTGTGCTTTTTCCCAGCCCCATGCTCTCTCCTGGCCTACCCACCTTGTCCTCCGCAGCTATGCTGGGTTCCCATCTCCTCTCTCCCCTGCTGCGGGGGGATGTGTCAGGATGGAGAGCGAGAAGGGGCCGGTAAATTGTGAATGAATGGGAAGCTCTGTACAGAGCTATTGCTGCCCATTCATTCAGTGCAGTTGAGGCTGCAGAGACAAAGATTGAGGGCTTATCCTCAATCTTCTTTCTAAGGTGAAACATCAGACGTCTGTTTAGACCCCTGATACCTCACCAAAGCCCCCCCTCCCCCAACACGGCCCCTGTTTGTAAAAAATAATAAAAAATAATATTGTAACGAAAAAATTAAAAATGGTAAAAAAATGAATAAAAAAAAATAAAGTAACAAAAATAAAAACTACTGATGCTAGTGGCGTAACAACCAGGCCCTGCTGTTCCACCACGGGCTCGGAGGGAAGGGGGTCAGGGAGCCCTTCATGGTTTCTGGCAGGTCCTAAAGGTTCTAGTTATGCCACTGATTGCAGGATCAACAGGTATTTTTTTGAGCATATCAAAGCAAGCACTTTCAAGTATATATGTAACTTACCAAAAAGGGGTCAAAATATGAAATATTTGTTTTTGGACTTAATTACGCTTGCAATTCTGCCATACTTTCAGCAATAAGAATAAGACAAACTTGCACATTACATTTAGTATATAAACACTGATTACTTGTTTATTTTCTAGAATAAAGTTTTGCGATAAATCATTTTATGTTTTTTCTTGCAGAGCAATTCAGTCTCAGTCTCTCCAGGCCTCAAAGGGTAAAGATTTTTTAAAAGTTTCATGCAATCTTCCTTGACGTGAGCTTAGTGACATTTAGAAGTTCTGATTTTCAGCTGTCAAATGCCACTCTGAATGAAAGCGGATCCTTTCTCATTTCTGAAATCTGGGAATTGAAAGTGACGTGCCTTTTTTAATGTTGTATTTGCGGATTCTCTCTGAACTGCCCACAGGTGCATTAGTAGATAGGAGGCATGGAGATTCGGATGCTGCCTCACAGTGGTATCATTAGCTTGGTTGCCCCATAAAATCATTCTGATACTTCTCAAACTCTGACAGTGCATGAGGCTTCTCACAGCTCTCTCAGCTCAGAAAATAGCCAACATAAATGCACGAATATGTTCAGCTTAAAAATGATTTACCAATAAATATAATAATATAAATGTTAAACAAACTTTCAACTGTAAACTAGCTGCAGTGAAACCTGCACCCTTTGTTAAATGGGCCAATAGGCAGAATATGCGATTCTAACTTGTTTTAGTATGTTGTGTCAGTATTATCCCACAACTGAATTCTGTAAGCACCTTGGCAAAAACGGGACTGGGAGGCTTACAGGACATCAAGGCTCAATTACCTCTAACCATGTAACCAAAATACAACCACCCTCTCCCTCATGACAAATGACCAGATGACAAATATCTATTTTTGGAGTCAAATGGCGATAGCAGCTCTTTATTTTAACCAATTGACCTCCAGGAGATTTAGCCCCCCATGACCAGGCCACTTTTTGCGTTACTTTAACTGACAATTGCGCGGTCATGCAATGCTGTACCCAAATAAAATAAATGTAATTTTTTTCCCCCCACAAATAAAGCTTTCTTTTGGTGGTATTTGATCACCACTGTGTTTTTTATTTTTTATGTTGAATCTAATTTTATTATGTAGTAAACAGTTACAGACAATATACCGTATATACTTGAGTATAAACCGACCCGAATATAAGCTGAGGCACCTAATTTTAGCACAAAAACCTGGGAAATGTTATTGACCCGAGTATAAGCCTAGGGTGGGAAATGCAGCAGCCAGAAAACAGGGACAGGGAGCCAGAACACAGGTATTGTAGCCAGAACACAGGTATTGTAGTCAGAACACAGGGATTGTAGCCAGAACACAGGGACTCAGCCATTACACAGGGATTGTAGCCATTACACAGGCAGGAGAGGGCTGGCAGCCTTAGGCCTGGGGGACAAGTCCAGTCAAGTGGCCCATTGAACCACTGAATCAGCTCACCATCCATGCCCATTTGGTTTTAGAAAAGATATTGATGTTATGCAGCAAGACAAATATGATACAATGTGGTAACATAATTTAATGTTAATGGCAACAAAGGAGGTTTAATAAAAATAATGCATCAATGCAGCCTGATCAGTGCCCATCAATGCAGCCTGATCAGTGCCTGTCAATGCAGCCTCACCAGTGTCCATCAATGCAACTTAATCAGTGCCCATCAATGCTGGCTCGCCAGTGCCCATCAGCACAGCCTGATCATTGCCCATCAATGCAGCCTGATCAGTGCCCATCAGCACAGCCTGATCAGTGCCCATCCAATGCAGCCTGCAATGCAGAGAGAGGAGAGCCGCAAGATTACACAAAGTGGGGCTCTCCTGCTTACCTGGCGCGGCCGCTGTCATAGGAAGTCCCGCCTCCTGAACCGGCTCCTATGATAGACATCACCAGTGTGCTATTATAGAAGATGGTCCAGGAGATAGGACTTTGTAAGCGGGAGATCCCCGCTCTGTGTAATCTGGCGGTGTCCCCCCCAAGGCAGCCCAATGGGCCCAGCAGGATCCATGGCAGGGCCGGCCCTGGGCGCCCCCCTTTGCCTGCTGTTAGTTGGTGGCTGCAGCCCTTGCCCCTTCTTCCTTCCTCCACAAGAATAAAAAATTGTGAGCGAGCAGCAGCTGTCAGCCATTTTGAATGTAAGTTAGGGTGGCCTGGGGGGCAATTGCCACCCTGCCCCCCGGCCCAGCCCTCCCCTGTACACAGGGATTGTAGCCAGAACACAGGGACTCAGCCATTACACAGGGATTGTAGCCATTACACAGGGATTGTAGCCATACACAAGGATTGTAGCCAGAACACAGGGATTGTAGCCAGAACAAAGGGACTTAGCCATTACACAGGGACCATTGCCAGAACACAGGGATTGTAGCCAGAAAGCAGTGATTGTAGCCAGAACACAGAAGAGAGGAGTAAGGTAGATTCACAATGTACAGAGCGCCCTGCTTCTAAGAGTCGCTCTGTGCATGAAACTGTGACCTAATTACATTGGAATGCAGAGAATGCAGAGAGAGAGCTGCAGATCTTCACTAAGATTGGAGGTGGGCGGGACTGAATGGCTAACACCCACGCGTCCCGCCCACCTCCCGACATCAAGTCGAAAATCTGACACCTCTCTTTGCATTCTCTGCATTCCAATGTAATTAAGTCACAGTTTCATACACAGAGCGGCTCTTAGAAGCAGCGCGCTCTGTGTAATGTGAATCTACTCATCTCTTCAGACCACCCACAGACACTGACTCGAGTATAAGCCAAAGGGGGCCTTTTTCAGCACAAAAAATGTGCTGAAAAACTCGGCTTATACTCGAGTATATACTGTAGATTGAAAACATGAGTGCATCAGCTCAATTACAATAGATGTACAGGTGTATATTTAGATCAGAATAACAGGTTCAAAAATACTTGAATATAATACAAAGGAAATAAGTCACTAAAGTATGATAAAGTGAGCATAGCAATTGTGAACAAATTAATTTAAACAGTAGACCACTAGGAGCCGAGTTGGAACACCAAAAACGCCCAACAAATATGGCATGAAAATACAGTGGTGCTACTGTAAATGTAACCATAATCTCATTTAAGAGAGTAAGAGATATTTGAGGGGGATAGAGAGAGAGAGAAAGAGACAAGAACAGGAAACAGAGTGGGGGTTTAAAAGATTAAAAAAAAAAAAAAAAAAACATAGATAAAAGGTGAGAAAAGGAAAGGAAAAGAGGGAGACAAAAGCTACACATGGGAGGGCCCCAGGAAGGCATCAGTGGATGTGTCTGTTACAAAATCATCAAAATCTGAAGAAAACTGGAAGTGCAACCATACCGACCACATAATGCTGTGGGATTCACTTTTATCAGCATCTCATGCAATCATACGTTCAAGGTGCTCAATTCTGTCCATTTCACAAGCCCAATCTGCCGAAAAGGGATCACAGATTGACAACAATATCTAGCGATAATAGAGCAAGCCGCTGTCAGGAAATTACATATGAAGCTCTTTTTGTTTATTTATAAGAGCCTGGCAACATAGATAATATAGTTGTGAGGTTCGTTTGGAAATTTGTCTCCAACTAATTTGTTGTATAGACATAGAATTTTATCCCAGAATGGGGTAATCAGCGGACATGTTCCCCAAATGTGTGTCATAGTGCCCGGGGCCTGTAGGCATCTCCAACATGTGCCTGGCACTGATGGATCAATCTTATTAAGAATAGTAGGGCAGCGATACTAGGCACAATTTGGTAATTTCGTTTGTGGGCGTGGGATGAGATAGATAGTTTAAAGGACAACGCCAGTGTTTTGCCCCAGTCCATATCATCAGGGGATGCGTTCATCTCCCGTTCCCATTTTGAGATAAATGGGGGTGGGTCTGGGTGAGAGATCTGAATCAATATCTGATATATTTTGGATAGTGAGTGTTCCGGTCTGTTGGACTGGGATAACAGTGATTCAAAGGCTGTCTGTGGTCTATCTAGTATGTCAATGCGAGGCATTTTGTTTAGAAAGTGTGTCAGCTGAGTATGTTCAAGCCAGGCCCCAGAAGGGTTATGGCATGTGGATAGTATGTCAGATAAGAGTAGGATTTTACCATTTCGGGTTGTATGGTGCAAGAGAGGGGTATCGTTTTTTTGCCATGACAGAAATGTTGAGCTATTATACGATGTGGGTCCAAACAGCAGGGTCAAAGGGCTAGGTCTCGAAGACAGTAGGTCTCTGGCAAGGTATTGGTCCCAGATTCTAAGCGTAGTGGAGGTCATAAGAAGCACTAGGTCAACAGAGAATCTATGAGATGGATCTGTCCATGGTAACGAGGTAAGGTCGGGAGAAATCAAGTCGTTTTCCAGTAAAGTCCACAGCTTAGTGGAGGTTCCATGGTACCAATCGATTATCCGGATCAACAAAGCTGTATGGTGATAAAGCGAAAGGTTGGGGAGAGCAACGCCCCCCCCCATCTTAGGTAGCGTTAGAGTAGTAAAGCTTGTCCTAGACCTCTTATGTTTCCATATGAAGTTTGTAGTTGCTCTATTGACCGATGGAAAGAAACCTGGGGGGGGGGGATTGCCTGGAAAACATAGAGAAACGGCCAAACCATGAAATGTTTGGTTTGTCATATGATTTGAGGTATGTATGGGTCATCCGTGCTAAAGGCATAAAGTTGATTTCTGGTAGTGTAGGTAAAGAGGTAGGGATGTGGATGCCAAGGTATTTAACAGCCTTTTGCTGCCATTTGAATTCGAATGTGGACTGAAGATTGGAAATCAAGGTTTTGGGTAAGGATATGTCAAGGGCCTCGGTTTCATCCTAATTTGCTTTGAAGTTATTTACCAAACCAAATTCCGTGAAAGCTTCGACAATGGCAGTCATAGAGACCTGAGGGTCAGAGCCATATAACAAGAGGTTGTCTGCATAAAGAGATAGCTTATAAAGTCCATCTGGTCAAGGTGGATCATGCTAGGTATTAGTGGTAACAGGCGATTGGGCAGTATTTTAGAGTATAGGTAGATATCAATATTGGTTAGTGAAGTTTTTTATTTTTTATAAAAAAAAAAAAAACCTAGAATTATTTTTACTTTCTGATGTAAAACATATTCAATAAAAAAAGGAAAAAAAATAGAATTTCTTAATAAATTTAGGCCAATTAGTATTCTGCTACATGTTTTTGGTTTTAAAAAATCCCAATCAGCATGTATTAATTGGTTTACGCAAGCGTTATAGCATCTACAAACTATGGGATATATACTGGAATTTTTATTTTTTTACTAGTAATGGTGGTGATCAGCGACTTATAGCAGGACTGTGATATTGCAGCAGAGAATCAGACACTAACTGACACTTTTGACACTTTTTGAGAACCATTGACACTAATACAGTGATCAGTGCTAAAAATATGCACTGTCACTGTACTAATGACACTGGTTGGGAAGGGATTAAGCATCTAGGGAGATCAAAGGGTTAAATGTGTGACTAGCCAATGTTTTGGTGTACATTGTGTGCTGTTTTTACTAGGGGAAGAAATTAATTCTATTCCCTGCTTTGCAGGAACACAATCCCCCTGAAGAAGACATGTGTTCCCTGTGTCGAATAGGGAGGGGAGAGGACTGTGAAGGCAGCAGCAACATCACGAGGAGTGTGGAGCAGCTGACAGATCGCAATTGTGCGGCTTTTTATCTGATGGTCACCAAATAAGATTGTGTTTTATAGATTGGTGCGCTGAAAGCACCTTGAGAATGTTAGTACCTATTTTGGAGTTTTAATAAAGTGTATGGTTTTAAAAAGGATTCAGGCACTATTAGATTGTTTTTTCCCTGCATGTACGAAGGAGACTGCTCTGAGGATTAGCACAGGTGCTTGGGCATTCCTTGATAAGTGAGCCCAGAGGTGGCTCAACTGCGTTTATTGACCAAACTTAATTGTGAGGTCTCACACTCTGAGGTGAGGAGATTACTAGGGGGGAGCACAAGAGTGTTGTCACTAGTGAATATATAAGGAACAAGGAAGCACGGATCACTTTATGGAATAGAATACCAAAACACTGGATGAATATTGAACATTGATTTTTATGACACTATTTTAAGTGTAAAAGAGGACATTCATTGCTGCATGCGTTTATTTTCACTATGCACTGATGTATTATTAATAGTTCACCAATGGATGCACATTGAAGGAAAATTGTGTTTTTTTTCATTTATGTTAATTGTTTGCATTTAAGCACTTTATATAATCAGAGCTAGCGCGGCACTACTGTTATTGCCACATAATCTTTTCCTTCCTGCCTGTCAGAACAGGGATCTGCCTTGTTTACATAGGCAGACCGACATTTTGTGTTCTATCCCGGTGATCGGCAGGTGCCAGAGGACATTAAGTGCCCAGCACCCGCAGATCGGCTCCTGCTGTGAATATCTACAGCAGAAGGGGTGCGCCGACGGCCCTTACGGGCAGAAATGCCAAATCACGTATATATAGGTGATGCAGTGCACAGATGCCACCCTGTAGCAGGAAAACTGTTATAGGGCAGTCAGCAAGTGGTTTACACAATAAACAAAAATGAAATACACCATTGGAGAAGAATGCAATCAATTCATAAAAATACAATCAACGCATTAACAGAACAGCAGTTGATCCTACCACATCTAGAATCTTTGAAGGAACTTATAATCCCAACAAAAACCGGCTGTATCTGCCACCCAGTGAAATGGACCCTAGCTGCTACTACACTACTTTGTGGACAATGAGCCATTTACATACTCCCATATACAACTCAGTGTTACCAACCTTACCTATTTTTGGGAAGTGACACCCATTCCCAAGATGAGCCCAACCCATAATTCTAAAAAATTTTAAGACAGCACCACTTTCAAAGACCCAGAGACCCCTGCCCGCTGCTATGACATATGAACAGAATGACCAGGACACCAAATGTGTATCAAAAATATGAAAAAAAATAATTGTAGCTCCCCCATAGTGATATATGCATTTGCAGTGAGTTTTTTGCTAGGAGAGGCAACATTTAGTCAGGCCTGACTGTAAGTGCAGGCCTGAATGTTTTGATCTGAGCTGGGGAGTGGCTCAGGGAGGAGTTGGAGACAGAAGGAAGGAACACCCCTTGGAGTTTCCTCCCCCTTGAGCAGAGAAGGTTCTGGAGAGGGGGAAGGATGAGGAGGTGTCACTTCCTGTTGTATGACAAGGAGCCCTGACCAATCTACAGTCTGGATTGGCAGGGGGCAGGCCTCCTTAAATAAAGCAGTTGGCCAGCAGGGGGGAGGGGAACTCGAGTTGAAGTGTGGAAGATGTAACAGAGGTGCTGTGGAGGCCTCTACCCAGGAGGGAGCTCCCAGTCTGGGCGGGGTGACCTTGAGGCCTGGAGGTTCAGGTGCAGCCAGGAGTGGAGGTGATTCCTGGAGTCGCACAAGGGAACAGGAGAGCAGCAGTGAGGTGCTACTTTGAACAGTTTAAAGGATCCACTGCAGTCAGTGAGTGACAGACTGGATGATAAAGGTTGGTACAGTCTGGGAGAGTAATAGTGGACAGCCTGTGGAAGCCTTGGGAGCCAGTCAGGGAGTGTCACTGTGAGGAAAGCAGGTCGGTGGGACCTGGAAGGAGGGATGGGCTGGGAGTTGTATTCCGTCAAAAGGCCCGGCTAGCACCAACGTACTAAGCTACACTTTGAGGGGTCCAAGACCCTGGCCTGTAACAGGTGGTCTGGAGGCTCTGCTGGCAGTTTGCAGGCTTCACCATGTGCTAGCTGCGGTGAAGAGAAAGGAGTTATGTGAGCCTGATGAATTTCCCTTCAGGTCAGGAACTAAGTGATGTGCTGGAGAGAAGTGAAAGAGCAATAGTCTGCAAGAGAAGTGTTGGAGGAAATAGAGTGTATATACGGTTGTGTATATAGGAGGTCCTGTAACCAATTCTTTGGGCATCCCACAGTCACTCCCTTTCCCCATCCAAGTTAAATCCCCTAAATAAAGCAAACAAAAACAAGAGCCAGCATGTTCAGTGACTTCGGATGTGTGAGATATGGTGGGATTGAGGGCAGCTATCTGGTGAACGACAACTACAGCTACTCCCAAGGGAGCACATGGCTACATACAAAAAGCTAAATTAAATAAACAAATGAAGAAAAGGCATAGAGAAAACCAAATAACACAAGAAAACCAATGTGTCCTAGGGAGGGAGCTCTGACTGAAGCCTGAGGAGATTCTGCCTCTTTGACCCCTAACCTTCCAATCAGGCAAGTAAAATTCTTTATTTATAAATAAACACCTCAACCCCCTGTAAAATTTTGCCTCTTCTGCATGCCCAGTCACACTGTGACTCTTACCCCCATTTTGCTTCCGTTTGCAGGTCTCTACCCCTTTCCACGACTTTTTTACAGCCATTTTTGTACCCAAAAGTTCGGGTCACCATTGACTTCAATGGGGTTTGGGGTCAAGTTCGGGTCAAGTAAGTTCGGTGCCAAACTCAAACTTTTTCTCGAAGTTAGGCCGAACCTGACGAACCCGAACATCCAGGTGTCCGCTCAACTCCAGTAGTGACAGGTATCCTTTTTTGAAAAATTTGGGGTCTATTAGACTCTAGATCTCTCCTCGGCCCTTAACTACTTCAGCCCCGGAAGGATTTCACACTTTAGGACCAGAGCGCTTTTTGCGATTCGGCACTGCGTCGCTGCTTTTTTTAAAATCGGTTTTGGCCAATTTATATTCTTCCTCATATTTTTGGTAAAAAAAAATCGCAATCGGCGTTTATTGATTGGTTTGCGCAAAAGTTGCCATGTTTACGGATGATGAGAATTAATTTCTGGGGTTTTTATTTTTTAAAATTTTTTACTAGTAATGTCGGCGATCTGCGATTTTTAGCAGTACTGCGATATTGCAGCGGACATGTCGGACCATTTTGACTCTTTTTTGGGACCATTGGCATTTATACAGTGATCAGTGCTATAAAAATGCACTGATTACTGTGTAAATGATATTGGCAGTGAAGGGGTTAACCTGCAGGGGGCCCTGTAAGGGTTAACTATGTTCCCTGGGCGTGTTCTAACTGTATGGGGGCTGGGCTGACTGGAGAAAGGGGATGATCACGGCTTCCATATAGAGGAAACCTGTGATCACCGCCCTTCCCCCTCTAACAGAACGGAGATTCGTGTTTGCTTACACGGACCTCCGTTCCTTCACTGCGGGGGGGGGGGGGCATCGCGGGTAGCCGGTGTTGATCGAGTCCGCCCTGCCCACTCCCTGGCCCCCCAAACACAGTGATCGCGCCTCCGGCGGCACGCGCACGCTCGCAGTGAGAGATATCGCAGCCGCCGTCATATGATGGCAGTTTGCTATATCGAGCCACTTTGCCGCCGCCAGACGCCGGTTGGCAGTCGGCAAGCGGTTAAAACATCTGACCACAGCAAGAGTGGTATCATAAGATGCTTTTCCAATTTCCCAATGGCGCTGTTTACACCAGCCATTCTGGTCTCCAATCAGCTCTATGGTCAGCTGGTGGAACCATCGGCTGCATTCTTGGGTTCCCCGGTGGGACAGGAGAGCCAGAGAAAACCATGGAAGATGGTGGGGGGGGGCGTTCCCTCCCACTGCTTGTAAAAGCAGTCTAGTAGCTAATTAGCCTCTAGGATTGGTTTTACATGAAAGCCGACTGCTGGCTAAATAGAATGATACCAAGATGATACCTAAACCTGTAGGCATCATTCCGGTATAACCACTCAAAGTCCAGCAACATACTACTAGTATGTCGCTGGTCCTTGTTGGGCATATATTGTAATGTTCTTTTTTTTTACGCAGCCTGTGGGTTAAATGAAAAAAGAGATTCCTCCATTCATATTGATCAATCAGTGGTATGCCCACCATTAGAATACCGCCCTGCATCCACTCACTTCTAAAGATGGACATTTACGCGCCGTTCACTTTTTTCTTCAGCCCATGGGCTGAACGAAAAAAAGAACCTAACAGATTCCTTCATTTACATCGATCAATGTGGATGAAGAAATCTCTGCCAAGAAAAGTAAATAAAAATATATGCCGATGCATAGGGGACCCCTATGTCCACCCCTGCCCCTATGCTTTGGCATACATGCTCTTTTTTAAATGTGGTGGTGATATCACCTCCTACAGCGCTGGAGTCGCTGATTTATGTATTGTGAAAGTAAACCTGTTGCTGTCAAAGTAAATAAATCAGTGCTGCAGCTGAATAGCATACCTGCAAAGCAAACTATGGTTAACAATAAAACACAGTAACAGTACAGTATAACAGTAAAATGACATACCTGCAAAGCAAACACGATAAAACCCAATAACAATAAAACATTACAGTTAAGCATAAAATACAGTAAAACAGAGCAGAACAATAGAGAGGGAAGAACAAGAAAACAACAACTATTTTTGGCTTTTTGATTGTATATATATATATTTTTTAAATGTATTTTACACTTTTATTTGTAACTGTAAGGTTCCCAGGTTCAGGTCTCTCAAAATGCGATGACCATCCCATCTTTCGAGACCATGTGTGAACATGTGCCCTAGGACTGTGTCATGCCTAATTCCACATCTTCTACAGACATGATATCTTCTTTGGGTGATTGTTGGGTAGGGATACCAGGGAGGACATCCGGAAAATGCCTCTCATGCAGCTGGCTCACTGCATTTTGATTAGGAAGTTGGGCAACAACACTGCCTGGAAACAGAAGGGCTGTGATGATCTCTTCCTGGAATTTTAGGAAGGATCCAGTTCATCCAGACACTTTGTATAGCACATAAGCGTTGAACATAGCCAATTGAAATAAGTATACAGACACTTTTTTGTACCAGCGTCTGGCTTTACAGCAAGTAAGTATGGTGCCACCATCTGGTCGTTGAAATCCACCCCTTCCACTTTAAGATTGTATTCGTGGACACAGAGGGGCTTCTCAACAACACCAATTGCCGTAGTAATTTGGACTGCCATGTCTGCGTGAATGGAAGATAGAATGAAAACATTCTGTTTGTCCTTCCATCTCACGGCAAGCCATTCATTGGACCTCAAGCAGGCTCTCTCCCGCATCTAAGTCGGGTATCTACAAGCCTTTGGGGGAAGCTCCAGCGATTAGATCGCAGGGTGCCACATGCACCAATTTGTACTAAGAAATTGAGTGTGGAAGCAATGGACTTTACCGGCACGTATTGAAGTTATATAAAATAATTTTTATTGATCTACATTAAAAGGAGATCACCATACAAAAAGGTGCTCATGATAACAAAAGTTACTAAAAACATAACAAGCAGTACAGGTGGTCCCCGTGGGGGGGTGAGAATACTGTTAATTACTATACAATGCACAACATTAATTCATAACCATAATTGTGAGTTCCCACTGTGGGGAGTCCACTTGACTGTCTTGATGTAGGTAAGTCGCTCTACATGTTTCTCAACAATATAGTCGCTTCCTCAGGAGCATACACTTCTAGTAAGGAACAAATATATATTAGTACAACTGAAATAGACCATCAAAACTCTAGTGCAGTTAAAAGACAATCACTCACTTGCGTCAACAGGGGCTTGCTCCTAGGTGGAGTAGGGTGGCCTGCTATCCTTAAATTATATATTTAAGGATAGCAGGCCACCCTACTCCACCTAGGTAAGAACCCATTCCAAAGTTGCAAATATATACATATATGCTTTTATATCCCACTGCAGATCCTGGAACTAAATATACCATATTACATTTAGTTACTTGTGTGTCCCCACACCTGGCAAATGCAATTAGGGTCCGGCTGGGACACTGGGAACCCGGTTGGTCATTGAGAGGAGGTGTGCAAGCCCCTGTTGATGCAAGTGAGTGATTGTCTTTTAACTGCACTAGAGTTTTGATTGTCTATTTGAGATATACTAATATATGTTTGTTCCTTACTAGAAGTGTATGTGTCACGTACCTGACGGTGGAGTCTGTCTTGTGCAGGGAACAACCGCTCTTGCGCACCCGATTCGAGGACCCCTGGTAGTGGGGACAGAGGCCCAAGAGTGCGGGATGGCACGAGGGCTGGAGGTTCACCGATGATGTAGCGAAGCTCCAGGAGGCGTGCAGGTAGATGGATGGTCGTTCAGGCAGGGTCGGCAACGGGCAGGCAAGACGGTACAAAGGATCAGGCAAAAGAGTAGTCAGAGTCCAAGCAAGGTTCGATACACGGGCGGGCAGCAAAGGTACACAGGAGCAGACAATCGGATGGTCAAGGGTAGCCGGGGTCGGAGCAGGAGGCAGACAACAGGTCGGGACAAGCCGGGTCAAACAGGAGGCAGAACAACGCAGGAACAGGTATCAGAGGCTGGGGCTCACAGGTCGGGAACGCTGTAGAACGACGAGCAAGATGTCGCAAGGGCTGGACACTCGGGGTCGGAGACTATGGACAAGGACGCAACAAGACGGAGGACAGAC
>BLSH010324264.1:223414-238537 GCA_018402905.1 Glandirana rugosa | reverse complement strand
GACGGCCTGTTCAAGAGGCCCCTAGCCGCGTTCAAGGCCCAGAAGGCTTCACGCACGCTAGATATGGAGCCTAACGTCTGTGCGTGCAAGAGGGACCTTTCGTGCTTCCAACCTAAGTAGTAAAGCGAAGACGTCCCACTTGGGGTCCGGACCCCTTCGTGCTTTCCAGGGAGAACGTGCGTGTCTGCAATCCGAGGTATAGATCGCACGCACTTCGGAAGACCCGGAACTTGCGCCGATCCCCGGAGAACTTGTCCGGCAGCGGAACCTTGGGTTCCGAGGGCAGGGCCACAATGGTGCGGGCCGAGGAAGCACCGGTGGTCGGAGCGGTGGAAAGTTCCTGCACCCGCTCTTCCAGCCGGGTGTATCCTTCCTGGAGGTTCTTGACGGCTTGGGTCAGACCGGCAAGGTGTGCACACAAGTCATCCATGGCGGAGCGGGTTCCCTGCGCAGACTCAGTCATGGCTGCTCGTTTCTGTCACGTACCTGACGGTGGAGTCTGTCTTGTGCAGGGAACAACCGCTCTTGCGCACCCGATTCGAGGACCCCTGGTAGTGGGGACAGAGGCCCAAGAGTGCGGGATGGCACGAGGGCTGGAGGTTCACCGATGATGTAGCGAAGCTCCAGGAGGCGTGCAGGTAGATGGATGGTCATTCAGGCAGGGTCGGCAACGGGCAGGCAAGACGGTACAAAGGATCAGGCAAAAGAGTAGTCAGAGTCCAAGCAAGGTTCGATACACGGGCGGGCAGCAAAGGTACACAGGAGCAGACAATCGGATGGTCAAGGGTAGCCGGGGTCGGAGCAGGAGGCAGACAACAGGTCGGGACAAGCCGGGTCAAACAGGAGGCAGAACAACGCAGGAACAGGTATCAGAGGCTGGGGCTCACAGGTCGGGAACGCTGTAGAACGAGCAGCACTTGTCTCCAGGGCCTCCAGGTTTAAATAGGCCCGTTTGGCGCCGTTTCCGGCGCGTGCGCGCGCACGGGCGCGCACGCGGGCGCGCGTGAACGCGCACGGGAGCGCGCGCCACCGCGGAAAACGTCCAGAACAGCAGATTTTGTTCCTTTTTCCTAACATTATGCTCCTGAGGAATCGACTATATTGTCACGAAACATGTAGAGCGACTTACCTACATCAAGACAGTCAAGTGGACTCCCCACAGTGGGAACTCACAATTATGGTTATGAATCAGTGTTGTGCATTGTATAGTAATTAACGGTATTCTCACCCCCCACGGGGACCACCTGTACTGCTTGTTGTTTTTAGTAACTTTTGTTATCGTGAGCACCTTTTTGTATGGTGATCTCCTTTTAATGTAGATCAATAAAAATTATTTTATATAACTTCTATATGTGCCGGTAAAGTCCATTGTTTCCACACTCAATTTCTTAGTACCAATGTTCTTACGTGGCACAGTGGTTTATTCTTAATTGGGGTCCTGTTGGCCGTCCTAGGACACCTGTAACTCCTTTTCACTGCGCCAATTTGTAATCGAAAGAGGTGTTTAAAAAGTGGCAAGCTTGTATAAAAGTTGTCCACGTACAAATGGTACAAGAAACAATTTATTAAAAATAGGTTAATTCATGAAGCGTGATTGTGTCACAGCGACCTACTTCCGCCCACAGCTTCAAACTAGGGAAACAGCTGAGCCAAGCCCCAGTGATGGTGGGACCAATTCTCCTTGGGCTGATTACCCTAATTAAATCATCTGCATGATACCCCAGGTGCCGGGATGATAGGCACCAGAGAATGTGAGTGATACTCTTGCTTTTAACCTATTTTTAATAAATTGTTTCTGGTATTTGCGCAATTAAGTTCTCCCTGTTCTTTTAATACATCTTCCAAAACACTCTGGGAGGATACCCTTTCTACGAGCCAGACAACGTGGTCCATACATAAGGGTGAGTGCACATCCATGTGGGACACCCTATCTGCACGTTGGAGCACTGTTTGTCATGTTCTGAAAGCACAAGCACCTTTTGCACATTAAAGTGGGACTTTATTTGCCGTGTCATCTAATACTTGGATTACGTGTTGGACTGTATTTCTTCTTTCTTCAGTGTTTAACACCGAGCACAATGTATTTTATTATATAAATTACTTTGGTCCACAATAGATCTGTACAGATCTTCAGTGAAAAAAGCACATAGAATTCAAGTAAAGTAAAATCTGCTGTTTCCACCTGAATACCAGGTTGGCCAGTGAATGGGGGAAGTATAGGCGGTGCAGAAGGGGTGGGCTGCCAATCAGGATCTGCAAACATATCAGTAAGGGCACTATGGGCTCTACGGGCTTATGTTCGAACTCTTGGTGGCTATGGGACGCTACTTGTGCTAGCCACCTCTCCAGCTTGAGCTGCACTTATGGGACTTGCCATTTCACCAAGTGATACAGCAGTGCTGGTTTGTCTATGACCAGGACGTACTAGGCCGCTGGTGCTTGACAGTTCACCAGGAGGTTGAGCGGAACTAGAACTGGTTCTCTGCTGCATACGAGAACCATGCGGTTGTTGCACCTCAGTATTAGCAACAGAAGAATGGGGTTGAGTATGCCTGACCTTAGCAGGGACCGCTACTCCATCATCAGAGCTTTTACTCTCATCTGTCAAGCTCAGTATCCTGTAAGCCTCTTCGCTAGTGCACCTTTCATTTGACATTTTGGCCACTACATTTACAGGTACAGCTAGTGTGACTCACGGGTAAAAGAGCACCTGATTGTCAGAGACCACTATAATCGCTACCAAAAAATTAACTGTTAATGTTAGAAATGATCAGGCGTGCTGCAGTTTTGTGTGATGTGTTTTGTAAAGTGACAGTGATCTAATGATCCTGCACTTTGGGTGAGCTGGGCAGAGGGGCTAAACGCACGTGCTAGCAGGTATCTGGGCTGATCCTGCTAATGCCGTGTTTTTGGGAACACTATACTACTGGGGACACTAATATAATTTAGTTCTGATCAGATCAAAGATATCGATCCGTTCAGACACTATACTAGTAATGGAGCTACAGTATATAGTGTGTGTGTGTGTGTTAGTGTTCCTGGCACTAATCTGACGCTGTCTGGGATTGACGCTATCACTAACTGACGCTAAAATCTGACTGATGTCATACGTGATACTAATACGGTGATCAGAAAATAGATCTGTACACTATACTAGGGACACTGTGACAGGGAGTGAAAGTGTTAACTGGGGGAAAATCAGGGGTTAAACCTTTATTAGGTAATATATGGCAGGTACCCTGACACTATAAAAGACTGATGGTGACTAGCTAACTAGCGTCACCCATGACACTAATACGGTGATCAGAAAAAAAATCTGTACACTATACTAGTGACACTGGTGACAGGAAGTGAAAGGGTTAACTGGGGGCAATCAAGGGGTTAAACCTTGATTAGGGGATTAATGGGAGGTACCCTAAAAAGAAAACCTGAAAGCTGTACTTGGTGACACTGTGACAGGGAGTGAAAGGGTTAACTGTGGGGTGCCATCAGGGGGTGATCAAAGGGTTAAATGTGTACCTATGTCATTGGCCTGTAGACTGATCGGTTCTGTAACAAATCTGATCGCTGCAGGCACGGCCGGGGCGCGTACGCGTGCACCCTACCCACGAGCGCAAGTGCCTTACCGGCATGGCGAATCGCACAGGAGAGCCACCTTGCTGCAGTATATGTGCCACGGCTGGTCGAGAAGTATTTAAGGGAATTCCATTGAGACCCCCAGGTCACCAGAACTAATGCCCCCTTTGGAAGATTTCCCCCCATTACTTTACTGGGGACCACTCAAAATGTAGGGGTTTCTTTTAGTTTCACTTTCAATGATAATGGTAAACAGGACAGAACTAAAGTCAAGCCTGGCAATAGGTGTTAGATTGTGGTCTGGTCTGGTCCCCCTGGCTAATTGGTTATCTTGTCTTGCTTATGCTAAGATATACTGTTTACTGTATGTGTGTCAGTGTGGTTGATTGTGATGGTGGCCCAGGCTCAAGTAGCTAGAAGGTGACAACATTGTCAGTCCTTGATTTTAATATGGTGGTCGGAGGATTTTAAACATCATGGTGTCGTTGGTAAAATTGTATTCTTGATATTTTTCTCAATAACGTTTATTTAATACCCCTGTTACCCCACTGTTGGTCAATAAGGGTTTGACTTATGCCTTACTTACTGATTTACATAAACTGCAGTGGCAGCAAGTGTTACTATTACTAATATTATATAGCATATAGCCTCAACAATTTGTGCAGCGCTTAAAATAAAGGGAGACAGTAAAATTACAATACAATGCATTACCAAATGGTCAGAGGGTCCTGCAATTGAGAGCTCGCACTCTAAGGCTGGGTTCACACCAATTCACAATAGCATGAGATTTTGACTGGCTCTCTATGGAGCCGGTTCACATATCTCTGATGCGGCTCTGATGCAAATTTGCACAAGAGCCCTGTGCGTCTTTTGGTCCATTTCAGGTCTGAATTCAGCCAACAATTCAGACCTGAAACGGTGAACTAGGACACACTGGACCCCTGCTGGGAGCTGCATCGGCATTAGGTGTGAACCCAGCCAAAAGTGGAAAGTTAAGTGATACAAAAGGCCGGTAACTGTGAGGGATAAGCTGATGGAGAAAGTAAAATACAGTTTATCAGTTAAAGGCAGGATAGGCCTCCCTGAAGAGACAGTTTTCAGGAATTTCCTAAAGGTGCACAGAGTAGGAAACAACCAGACACATTGAGGTAGGGAGTTGCAGAGAATGGGAGAGGCTCTAAAGAAGTCTTGGAGACCAGCATCGGAGGAGGTAACTAGGGAGCTAGGAAGCAGGAAGTCTTGGGAGGAATGAAGACAACGGTTTGGTTGATATTTTGAGCTGAAGCTGTTGATGTAGCTTGGGGCAGAGCTGTGGATGGCTTGTTAGTATTTTACTTGTTATTAGTTGGCTGAGCGGAAGTCAGTGGAGTGATTGGCAAAGAGAGTTGACAGACACTGAATGAATGCTGAGGTGGATGAGTCTGGCAGGAGCATGCATAGCTCCCACTGCTGTCAAACACAGCCAGTGAGCCAATGAGGAGAGAGAGGGGGTGGGGCCAATCTGTGGCTCTGTGTGTGAATGGACCCACAGAGCAGCAGCGCGGGATAAAGCCTGCTTGGGTACCCCCATAGCAAGCTGCTTGCTCTGGGGGCACTTGTGGGAGGGAGGGGCCAAGAGTGCTGGTGGGGGAGGAATATCAGGGGGAAGGGGAGGATTGGGGCTGCTCTGTGCAAAGCCATTGCACAGAGCAAGTAAGTATAACGTGTGTTATTTAAAACAAAAAACATTGCCTTTTAATATCACTTTAAAAATGTTTTAATCTTTTACCTACCCAATCCAATGTTTATTGTTTACTTGAAATAAATTGATAAAATTGCTGTCAAGTAAATTTGACAAATAAGAATCCAAAATATAATGTTGCAATTACATAAAGAGGCTCATGATGATGCAGGTATTCATTTTTTAGGTAAATCCTCACCTTTGCTTAAACAAAAATAAAGCTCCCCCTTCAATTTGGACACTTACATTGTAATGATTTTATCTACTTTCATTATATAGTATATACTGAGACAAGAAATACCTTCTTCAAAATGAATAAAGCTGGGTGGTGATGTCTGCCCACTATGATTACATGATCATTCCCACAGTTTTAACACAAGAAGACTTTCTATAAAAGCGCAGGAATCACATGAGCAGAAAATTATTTTGGCTATGTTCTGTGCACAGTGTGGTTGATTCACTAAAGGCAAACAGTGTTTATCTTTCAAAGGTAGGTTGCACCGTGCAAGGAAATTTTCCCCAGAGCTTAGTGAATGTGGTGAAGTTTCACTTTGCAAAAAATAATACCCAATCACATGCAAGGAAAAAAAAACATTTTTGCTTGCACGTGATTGTAGGATAGAGGCCAGCAGAGCTACACCACATTCACTACATTCTAAGGATAATTCCCTTACAAAGTGCAACTTCCCTTGCAAAGTTAACAGTCTATTTGCCTTAAGTAAATCAACCCTAGTGCACAGAATTTCACTAGTGTTTTCATGTTTGCAAGGGTGCAACATTTGCATTTTGTGTAATTATAGAGGATTATAGCTGTCTGCAGTTAAAAAAAAATTAAGTTACCCAGGTTAGTGACAAATGTATTTATAGCAACCTGGTTATACAATGTACAATATTTAGCCATTGAATTAAAATGGTCTTGGTGTGCATATTCTTACATACAAGTTAAATACTTTTTGTTTTTATTATTACCAACGTGGATCAAGAATATGTTTGGACTGAGATTAAGATGTCACTGTGGAAGCTGTCATTGTTAAAAGTCTTCTGTGGCCCCAGTCCAACTACACTGAGTTCAAATAGAACAGAGAATGTAACCCAACCACATGTAACCTGAAGGTCTTGTGTTACTGACCCTCTGCTTGTACAATTGTGTTTAAATTACTTCATTTTTCCTGTATACTCTGTGTCAACATTCAGTAAACCTCTCAAAATTCAATAATGTGGTTGAACTTCTTTATGAATCCAGGAAATTCCTATTACTCTTTATCCGCAAATAGTATAATCCTACCCTACAAAACTAAGTATACAGGCTCAGAATCATTCCACACAGAGACAACAAAACACAATTCACAAAAGGTTACCCAACATTTAGTGACACGAGATGTGTATGAAAAAAAAGGGGGGAAAATAATCATGCAAAAATAATCAAAGTGGCAAACGTAAAACCTGCGAATTATAAAGTAAAAAAATAGGGTCATCATTTAACTTATTTCAAAAAGGCCTTTTTCTCCCTAATCTGAATGAAATTTCTTAAACAAAGAGAACATTATTTCAGACTTGAACATTTCAGCTTGCCTATTATCATTAGTTATACGCTAAGACTGGCTAATGTGTAGTGAGCGCGCCTAATGTTCATTTTGTCTTGAAGACAGGTTGCCGCTTGTCACGAGAAGATGGGGAATAAATGACAGCTTTGAACCCTGTACCTAGCAGGCATATTAGACTAAAGAATTGCCAACGTGATGAAAAATTATTTTGTCAAAAATTTGTAGGTCACTGTGATTTCCTAATGTATTTTGTGATTAATTCTGAGCATAGATCAGTATTATGACCTTCCAGTGCATCACTTAATTGCCGCTTGCTCTGTGCTCTTAATATATCGACACTGCATCTGCTTCTTGGGGTTTTATTAAATGGCACTTTCTGTGTGTGGGTTACTGGAACTGCATATTCCTCCAGAGACAAACACAGGGAATCTGAACAGCTTTGTCCATTTAATATTTATTGCTCCTTAGAAGAAGTAGAAGGCCGAATAATCAAACTGAATATTTTTTTTTTTAGCATAATTTGTGTAGGGAATAGAGCAAAAAAATTTTACCTACCAATGCAGATAATAAATACATAGGGGCTTATTTATAAAGCAGCACAAGTGATTTGTGGAACATTTGCCACTTTCACTGCATTCATAAAACACATTTGCCTGGCACATTGGCTAAATTCAGAGATGTGCTCACATTCACCCACATTTGGATTTTCCCAATTTTAAATGGGAAATTCAGGCTCAGTGGCGAATAACACATTTGCTGGCAGGTCCTGTGCTTGAACATTTTCCATTCTTTCATTTTTTTTTTCAAAACCCACACAGCTTGATCATTGGGGTCCATTTACTGGATATTGGACACACTGTAAATAAAGACTAAACCAAGAATATTCAAGTGTGTTCACCTGCTTTCACTTTCTGCAGCGAGTGCTTAAAAAGGATTTGAATCCAATGAATAACAAGAGTGAATGTAAGCATGTGTGTGGCAAATGCAGATGGACCGTGTGATTGGATTCACGTGGCTTTTAAAAATATGCTCCATAGGCCTACTTAGGAATATCATTTGCAATAAAGACCTGGCACACCAAGAAAGCCTCTGATATAGCAACAGAAAGAGCATGATGTGCTGTTATCAAGATCAACCAATCCCAAACCAACTTTTGGAAGTGTAGCTTAGGCAGACCAATGAAAGATTATCCTTGATTGGCTGAGTCTAGTTATTGCACAGAATTCCCTTTAAAACGTTATATACATTTTGGTAGTATTTAGCCAATTACTTCAATAATCCACAAAAAATGGAAATATATTGCATACAAATAATAGTAATTTGTGTAGCCATGTACATTTTTTTTTCTGTACTGTGGATATGCTGTGTTGGGAGTTGCCTTTGGTTTAATTAGATGCAATACAACATATACTAAATGAAGACCAGGCCACTGGTATGTTCATTTCTTATTCAATTATGGTTTTGTAAATTTTATGTGTGGTTGCAGCACCTATTATGAATGTACTGCATGGTGACTGCCAGAGACTAAATATATCAATAGCATAATAGTATGAAAAGGCATTGACTGCCTTATTTTCCTTTTGACCATTTTGTAACGTAGAAACATTTTTAAAGAACGCTTGCAGACAAGGATACATCACGGTTTAGATTACTTGTGATTTAATGCCATGAATCGGAATAAAACAGTGTGCATTTGAATAAATATTCCACCCTTTATGATTGTAGGGCTCTTTTGGAAAAAAAATTCTAAGTTTGTGGCAATATAAGACAGCCAATCAGTTCTCTGTTAAAAGCTAGGCTAAAAAAGGCTGAACAGACAGCAACGTGCTGAGAAAGGGCAATGAAACACAACGTCTTTGTTTTTAAATCTCGGACTGCGGCTTTAAATAGAAAGAAAGAGAGAGAAAATGAAAAGCTTTGCTGTGCCTTGATTCACACTTCTTGTTTTATGGTCGCTCTTATGCTAGGCTGAGTGTCAGCGTTAATGTATGTAGATTTCATTTCTGACTTGTGATTATTTGACTGTTCATTTTACCAAGATTAATGGTGTGTCTGCTATCTCCTGAATGCAGTGCTAGCCTTATCTTTAATAAAAGAGATGAGGCCATTAATCAGACTTTGTCAGCAGCCCTGACTAAGACATTAAATGTACTGTATGGGATAGGTAAACACAGGACAGACCATCCCTTACTCCACTACATCAGGCAAAAAAACACTCATTATATTTATCATAATTTCACATCTGCTGTTTTTGAAGCAATGTACCATGAGGCCATAAACTGTATTACAACTGTGCATAAATTCAGCTGATTTGTGGATGGACTGACTAATTCTTAAAGTACATTTCGGAAAAAAAACAAGCAGTGAGGCCTGAAATTGCAATTTCATAAAGGTACTAAATTATAGAGTGCAGAATCACGATTTTGCTTGATGTGATTCTGCGGTGACCATTTTTATAAAAAGTGACAGATCTCCTTGTGATTGAGTCAATAAAATAAGGACGAGTGAGCCGGATACTCAAACAAGATTAAAGAGGAAGTGAATGACAAAGGACGTGAATGCCGGAGAGACATCGACGTGGTTCTCATCCTGCCAGGGAAATGGCTCTGGGATGTAACTATTAATAGCTGGCACGCTTGTGTGGTGTTAATTAATCTGTTCACCTGGTCCAGACAATGTAATATTTTGAGAAATGGAGCCATGGATAGGGATCCAAATTCTGTGTGTGTAAAAAAAAAAAAAAAGCAAAAAATAATTTATTTATTTATTTGGTGAGCTGAGCGTTGTGTGTTAATTATATCTATTATATCTGCAACACATTTAAGAAATGTTTAAATGAAATGTCTTCAGCTTGATGCACGCAGTTAGGCAGAAGATTTATGGGCTACAACCTCTGATTATAAACCCCAATGCACAAGCTCAGCACCGATGTAAAAGATATATTACTTTGGTATAAGGAACATGCAATATATTTTCTTTGTATTAACTGGCACTTGTAAAATAAAGCTTATTAAATAAAGTGATGTAAATAACAGTGGCAACCACTCTTACATCTCTGGCAAACATTCTGGAACACTGTTACTTCCTTTAATACTTTAGACATTTTTAGGCTTATGGCCAAGCTTTATGGCTCATTATGTAAAGTAATAGAGAATATAAACAAATGCATTAAAAGCTGCAGCAGTTGCATCCCATGTGTTTGAGATTCTTGGCATATATGAGTGCCAGCCATGCCAGGGGCTAGGGAGTTCAATTCCTTGGCTGTGGCCTTGTCACTTAGTCCTCTGTCATATAACTAAACATCAGTCAGATAACAGGCTACAAAGTTGGTAAAGTTTGGTGAAAAAGCCAATTGCACAGTGGATGGCATCCGTATTTTTTAATTTCAATAGTTTTTATTGAAGTTTTGTAAAGTACAGTATTAATATAATAATATAATATGATATGAAATAAGGTGAGCAGGTAAATCATATGAGTGATCAATACAAAGCGGGTCACATGTATAATGTTTGTGCTATTGTCGGGTACAGACATAAAGTACAAGATACCTTTATAGTACTTATCATACTATGCGTGCATTGCATGGTGTTGCCGTGCTCCCCCAGCCACCCCAAAGGGGAACAAGCTGTGACGAGGGGGAGAGGGCAACCATGTCTGCTTTTACCTTCAAACATCTGAATCCATGTTATTTTCCAATAGGTACATGTCATACATGCAGTAACATACATGGGAACAAGCTATTTGACAAAGAAGATACCTGCAGTGTGTTATCACGTTATTCCGCTATCACTTGATCCGTACACCTTAGTTGTGATTAAAATATTAAAACAAGAGAAAGAGTAAGAAGGAAGGAAGGGAAAAAGCAGAGGGAGTGAGAGGAGGGAAGGCGGGGGGGGGGGGGGGCGCCAATGTTTCTCCTTATTTCAGGTTATATATTAGCAGTGCTTAGCCTTAGTATTTATTCTGCCAATATGGCTATGTTGGATCTAGGATTGTATTTGGTTGTTTCGGAGAGTGCCGTGAGAGGGTGTCTTGTCACTGTTTGTATAGGATGACCATGAGGACCAGTTGAGGGTGAATTTTTCCAGTTGGAGGTTTGCTTTGGCAAATATATGTTCCATTGATGCGTTCTCGTTGACTATCTGTATAGGGGAGATCAAGTCAGGGGGAGTTGGTATTTTCCACGCTCTGGAGATGGCAGGTCTTGCCCATGGCATCCGCATTTTTTGAAAGCTATGGGCGACAAATGGATTATTTTTGCCCAGGGATGTAACTCAGTTTTTTTTTTCAGGGTGTACAGTAGGACTTTGGAGTCATAGACTTGGTCTATATATAATGTCTTGTTTGCACCAGATATGATTAATTGTGATGGGGAACCTTTTTAAACCTTTAAATGTATGCTGTAATAACTGAACATACAGAATCTCAGAATAATCTCTATATTAGACCTTAGTCAAATTAATTAGTTATTGCTGACATAATGATAGTGTGAACTTGCCCCAACAGGTAAAAAAGGGCCAAAAAGAAGCTCAGCAGCCTAAGCAGCATAATGCTATACATATATGTAGGACTCCACGAATGAGTATGCAGCTAGGTGCTTGGCTAAAGATAGAAAGCGATTTAAGACATTGTTCTACAGTGCTCTCTTTGCTCCCTATGGACTTTAGCTGAATGGGTTAACACTACCTCCCCTCCATTCACCAGGGGGAGCTGACAAGCAGAAGGAGCTCAAGAGACTTTATGCTTGGCAGCATTGGATCATGGGACATGAAGTTTAGGAAAGAAACTTTAATATGGCAGTTAAAGCAGAGCTCCACCCAAAAGGGGAAGTTCCACTTTAAGCACCCCCCAAAAATGCCACATTTGGCATGTTGTTTTTGGGGGGGACAGGTACCTAGTTTTGACAGGTACCTGCTCCCACTTCTGCTCAAGCCACCTAGATGGCTCGAGCGGGTGTTCTCCTCTCCCCTTTCCTTCTTGCAATCTTCTGGGACACGTCACATGTCCCAGCAGATTGCCTGACTCTCATATGCTCAGTGCACACTTTGCTGTGAAGCCGCAAGCTGTCAAAGCCGGGTGCCCACACTTGCAATGCCAGCGCCGCTAAGAGGCGAGGGAGAGAAAGCTAGGGTTCGGGTGGCTGCATCTCTTTTTTTTTTAAAGCGTGCTTTTTTTGAACACGTACATGTACAACACATACTATTACAGTACAAGAAACACAATTCCAAAAGGAAAATTATGTGAATGAGAAGAAAGAAAAAGATAGAAAGCATTTACATCTACATCTACAGCATAGCATCCAGGTCCACAGGGTCCAACCCACTACCCGGTGTTCCTACAGCATTTTCATCATATCCAGTGATACAAGAAGGGTTACTGAAGCATTACAACCATTATACATACAGCACAACTTAAGGATAGCACCGTTTCTCTCCTGCTTTCAGTAAATGTATTTATTGAGAGGCATGCGACATTGTCCATGCCACTAAAGCAAGCATGAACAGGTCTCCCGAACACAATACGGATAGGACTTGCACCATCAAGAGTCATTAGGGACGGTGCTATTAGATTCCATCCAGGTGCCCCATATTTTGTGAAACTTACGGGGACAGCCCCTCGCCTCATAGGTCAGTTTATACAAAGATAGCACATTGTAGATCAATCTAATCCAACCATGCAGTGTGGGTGAGGACCCAGGTTTCCAGTTCATAGAGATTTTTTTTTAGCGTAAAAGAATGCAACACGCAAAAAGGTTTGCTTATATTTTGGGATATTTTCCTCTTCCTCCATATAGCCCAACAGGCATCGTAGAGGATTACATAGGTTGGGAAGTTGCGTAAGGGAACTGAGAAATGCTGTGACCTCAGACCAGAACTGCCTAATCCGGGGACAAGTCCACATCAGGTGGAAAAAAGTGCTGTCAGCCACATTGCATCGAGAGCAGAGGGGATCCTGTCCAGTTTTTGAAGCAAGCATGGTGTATAGTACAACCTATATAATAGTTTGGTTTGGATAACTTTATCTCTAGAAGAGATGACAGCAGGGACCTGAACCGGTAAAATTTCTTTCCAAATGTCCTCCGACATCTCCGGGATGTCTGAACACCATTTGAGTTCTGTTTGGAGAAGTCTATCTGTTGTGGAGTGGAGGAGGGTTTTATAATGATTATACACAAGTTTTTCGTGGGATGGCTCAGTTATCAATAACTCAAGTCTTGAGGGCTGCATGTTCGTATTGCAAAGACCAAATTGGGTTGTGGCTGTGTGCCAAATTTGAAGGTAGCGAAAATACGCTGTCTGGGGTAACCCGTAGTCTCTAGAGAATTCAGCAAAGGATCGGAACGTATTCTCCACAAATAAGTGAGAAATTAGCCGCACCCCGTGTCTAAACCAGTATTTATAATCTTTTCTGCGATAGAACTCCTTCAGCTGGGGATTGCCCCAGAGGGGGGTATTGGGCGAATACTGGGGTGGATCACCGGGTGGTAATAATTTTGAGATCTTAAATATCCACAGAGTCATAGTAAGGATTCCCGTTCCCTCCGGTCCCCTAGTGGACAATCTATAAAGTAGATTCTGCAGCGATTCATATGACGATAGGATGGCGGCTTCCAACACCGTAGCTACATTGTTAGCTCCTGGATAGAACCACCAGTGGGCATGTGCCAACTGAGAGGCTATGTAGTATGTCTGCAGGTTGGGGAGCGCCAGTCCCCCTTCCTGTATAGGTAATTGTAATGTGTCTTTTGCTATGCAAACCGCTTGTACTCCCCACAAAAAAAGTAGTAAGAATGGATTCTATTTTGTGAAATTTCCGCTTAGGGATATAAATTGGAGAGTTACCTAACACATACAGGAAACGGGGCAAAAATATCATCCTAAAAATGTTGATTCTGCCTAGTGATGTTAAGGGAAGGGTGGGCCATGTTTTCAAAGTAGTCTTTAGCCTACGAATAAGGGGGTCAAGATTATTTTTAATATAATGAGATATCAGCTGCTGGACAACAAGTCTGAGATATCTGAACGTGGGGACAACCTGCAAGTGGTAAGTCAATTGTGGTCGCCTGATCCAACATTAATAGCATGGTCTTAGACCAATTCACCCTGAATCCCGAAAAGCGACCAAACTCCTCTATAATTTTAAGTAGGATAGGGACTGCCGTTTGAGGGTCTGCCAGGTAGATAAGCATATCGTCTGCGTACAGAGATACTTTTTCCTCCAGTCCCCCTACAGTGAGACCCACTATGGTCGGGGCAGCCCTAAGCAGCGCCACGTGCGGCTCTATCGCCACAGCGAATAGCAGCGGTGACAGCGGGCAGCCCTGCCTAGTACCCCTCTTAATTACAAAAGGATCAGAAATACACTGATCAACCCTCAGTCTATCTCGTGGGTTATTGTACAGCAGCCGTACCCATGCAATAAATCTCTCTCCAAATCCAAATTTTGCCAGTACTTCCAACAGATACGGCCATTTGACTGAATCAAAGGCCTTGTGAGTATCCAGGGCAATAACCGCACTGGACCCCACAAGGTCATGCTCAGCCTGCATGTTTGTGAATAGCCTCCGCAAATTAATGGACGTAGACCGGCCCGGGATGAATCCCGTTTGGTCTGCTCCAACAATAGTGGTAATCACTGTGTTAAGTCTAAGGGCCAGGACTTTGGCCAGTATCTTTAAATCCGAGTTAAGCAAGGAAATGGGCCTAAACGATTCGCAATAGATAGGATCCTTGTGTGATTTGGGGATAAGCACTATTAGCACTTCAGACATAGAGGGTGGGAGACGGCCTGTCTGCAACGTGTAGTTGAATAACCTGAGCAAATGTGGGATTAACATGTCCTTATTAGAGTTGAGCGAACCTCTGGAAGTTCGGGTTCTGCTGGTCCGGCCGAACTTCTTGACAAAGTCCGGGTTCGGGTCCGGACAGAACCCGAACGATCGCACGGACCCCGAACCCCATTGAAATCAATGGGGACCCAAACTTTTAGGCACAAAAATGGCTGTGACAAAGTCCTGGAAAGCCCTAGAGGGCTGCAAAAGGAAGTAAAATGGGGGTAAGGGTAGGGCAAGTGCCCTACAAAAAAATGGGGATAGGGAAAATAAATTAAAATCAAATAAAAAAATGGGAAGGGGGTGGATGTGGAGTAGGAGCCTAGAGGTTGACTAGGCCGTGACCGTGGCAGTGTAGGTGGAAGTGGCGGTGGTAGAGGAGTAGGAGGAGGTAGCCAACATGGTATTTTTTTTTTTTTGTATTGAGGCCTATTCAAAAAAAGAAGTATATG
>BLSH010324264.1:191921-221244 GCA_018402905.1 Glandirana rugosa | reverse complement strand
AGCCCAGGCCCCAAGACGATAAAATGAGGTGGACAACTCTTCGACGTCCCGTCGGTTAGTTGTTCTCAAAGTGACCAAACGGGAATCTTCGGTAGTGTCGGTACGGATGATTACCGTACCGACACTAACCGGTCACGTAGTACACTGGGTCGGAGAAATATTCGACCTCAGTGAACTACGACGTCAGTGTACGAGAACCCAATCGACATCCCTCTCCATCGACTGCCGCAGTCCCTCTCTAATCTCTGTAAAATTGTTGTAGACTAGGACGTAGGACTCTATCTCATGATGCACTGGCCAATCACAGCCATGCCATTAGTAGGCATGGCTGTGATGGCTTCTAAGGGCAAACCAGTGAAACTCTTGTTGATTGGCTGCCCTGCAGCTTCTCAACAGGTGGAGTAAAATAGCAGAACCCCGGACCCGAACCCGAACATTTTTTGAAATGTCCGTGTTCGGGTCCGGGTCCCGGACACCCGAAAGTTCGGTACAGTCCGGGTTCGCTCAACACTAGTCCTTATATGTTATGTACCACTCAATAGGAAAGCCAAAGTTTGTTCCTGGCAAACGACTGGATGGCCTTCTCTACCTCCTCCACCTTTAAAGGGGCCTCAAGGATTGATATTTGATCCTCCGTTAGCTTAGGTAAGGTACTCTCGGCTAAGTAGTCATCTAATTCTAGGATGGTATAGTGGGCCTTAGTCATATACAGATAGGTGTAAAAGGCTACAAATATGTCAACTATGTCTTTGATTTGTTCTACCAACACTCCCTGCTCATTTTTAATTTTAGAGATGCAACATGGCTGAAAGTCGGGTCTAGATAAATAAACCAACAAGCGATTATTTTTGTCACCAAATTCGAAAAGTCTTTGATTTTGATATAGTATTTTTTTCTGTGTATGCTCCAAAAGCACCATCTCTAACTCCTGCGCCTTACTGCACCAGGTAACCTTATTTTCCCCAGTAGGGGAGGCAGAATATGTAGCCTCTGCCTCCCTGAGGGACTCTTCCACGTCCTCCATTCTAGACTGAGACGCCTTGCGGGCCTGGCCGATGGCCGTGCCAAAAAGAGCCTTGCATCGTGGCCTTAAAGGCATCCTACAACACATCCATGGAGGCGCTTTGCTGGTTGTCCACCCAGAACGAGGACATATCCTTACATCCCCAGTCTGTGACCCCTGGATCAGCCAGCCACAGGGGGCTCAGTCTCCATACCCTATAGGAAACGGAGACGCCCAGAGCGAAGTCCACCAACAAAGGTGAATGGTCCGACACCGCCCTGGGAAAATACCTCACATCACATATCATATTAAATATAGCATGAGACAGTAGACGGAGATCTATCTGTGATAGTGTGCCATATGTGTCTGAATAACAGGAATATTCCTTCACATCTGCATATCTCCACCTCCAGGCGTCCACCAAGTCATACTATGTCAAGTAGGTCTGCAGGGGGGTGGGAGGTGTTGTGGAGCACCCCAACCTATCTAGAGTATTATCCATTACTGTCTTGTAATCCCCAGCTAAGATTAGTGGGCCCTCCGCAACACCCAGCACCATTACCATCAGCTCTTCAAATCGTTGCTTGGTAAATGGTGGCGGGAAGTATATACTGGCAATGGTATATGGTTTGCCCTGCAATTCTAATACCACTACTACGTAGCACCCCTTTGAGTCCATTTTAATATGTTTGATAGTGATCGGAGCAGATTTGGCTATCAGGATAGAGGTGCCTTTAGCATATGTGTAATAGGTGGAGTAAAGGGCGTACGCTATCTTGGCTCTCTTTAGCGCCATCACCCTAGAGCCCTGCAAGTGTGTCTTCTGGAGGAGGATGACATGCGGATTATGATGGGCTAAGTACTCAAACATTAAAAAACATTTCACCCTGGAGTTAAGCCCCCTGACATTCCATGAGATCAGCCGTAACTTAGACATATCTCCATGGTGAGTAAGTTGTTAACAGGATAGCAACACCAGTGTAACACTGAAAGCTGAAAGGAGGAGCACTGAAAAAACTTTTTGAACCATAGTCCACACAGTAGGAACAGCAAGGGGGAAAGCTTCATCACCCATGTAGTTCCCGGGCATAATTGCTGTAGATTTTATAACTTGAAAGCAAGAGTGAACAGTCAACAACCCCAAACCAACCCTAGACCTCCCGGCCCTCAAACCCCAATTCTTGAGAGCTTTAATCCCAAAACACACTGCAAGTAGCAAGGGGGACATGGTACAGTCCCAGGCACTGGCGGAAACCAAAAAACAAAAGGGGGGAAAAACAACTGCGGTGGCCCCTGTGTTATCTGAGCCACATCCACTATATTGGATACAGGCACACCCAAGGTCCAGATATAAACATGGCAGCCCAAGTTCTATGCCAGCCATTGTCCCACGGATCATGGGTGTCTTAAGTATAATAACTGTGGCAACCAGAGCAATAAATGAGCTGCCCACAACATACATAGCCAGGGTAAGGATCCTTATTTCCCCCGAGATTGTGAGTGGTACATAAAGGCAGAGCTGTAAAGGCAGTAGGTGACTCCGCAGAGCCAGGATTTATTAGGCCGGCGCTGGTCCGGGGGTTCCAGTGTATCAACCAAGTGGGCTGTCAGGGTCAGTTCTCCTCCTTGCGCAGAAACGTGGGGGTCAGTGGGGGAAGGAAGGACAGAGCGTTCAGGAGAGTGGAGCTCAGGGGTCGCTGACAGGTTGGGCGATGACAGCCCTGCGGACTCACCTGTCTTGCCGTGTTGCAACGAGGGTTTCGCGGGCTGTTGCGATCGTTCTTCACCGGGCTGTTGCGATCGTTCGTCGCCACGCGGCCTGTCGGCGCTATCTTGGGTCCGCATGCTTTGGGAACCGGTCCTGACCCATGTACTCATGGATGCCTCGGTTTATGGTGTCCCTGGGTGGGGTATGTTGTGGCAGGATGTCCAGATGGCTGACCAGGAGCTGATGGAGCCGTGCATGGATCGGCCATGAGGAGGCGGCCGCAAGCCGGGGCCTCGAGTAGGCGACCAAAGAAATGCACCCCAGGAAGGATGCCCGGTAAGCTCTGTTGATGCTTGGCCCCCGGTGCCTGGATAAGGTCAGATGGCAAAGGATTGCAGAAAGGATAACTAGAGCTCTGCACCCAGACGTCCGCCGCTTCTCACATCCAGACACGCCCCCCCCGGGTGGCTGCATCTCTGGACTGTAGGAGAGGTGAGTGTGTGTTTATTAAGTCACTTTTTGTAGCTGTTGACTCTTAATAAACACAAAAATGAGTGGAACTCTGCTTTAATGGACAATTGGACTATGCTTACAAATGCAAGCTGGGTATAAAGAGAGAGAGAGAGAGAGCTGTATTTTTCACAAGCTGAATACTAAAGGACTCTTTCTTTCCTGCGAGGAGACTGAAGTGTGCACATCGCTGCTCCTGTGTGCACATCAACCTGCCACAAGCCTGCGGCTGTGTACTGAGGACCAGAGTCACTGCAGGCAGATCCAGAAGTGAGCTGACATCTGAATAGTGAGACCCCAGTTGCTGTATCACTGGGACTGGTGAGAGGACACTACCGCCATTAACCTGTTACTGCAAGCAGAGACTGAGCACATAGGGACTAGCCATCTAACTAGTAGCAGTATTTACTGCTTGCAGACTCTACAGGGACTGTACTCATGTGCACCACAGTAAAGACTGGGCCCCAAGGCTAGCTAGCTGAAGAACTAGGGCTAAAGACATCTCGCTCAGATAGCTGCTTCACAAGAATCTTACCTATTGTCCATAGTAAGAGGTACCTCTTTAGGAAGTCTTACATTTCATTGCTGCTATTCACATAGAGTGCACTCTAAAGTGGACATAGCCTGCTGCTTACACCATAGGCCACAGCAGACATTTTGGTGCACTCTTTACTGTTCCCAGTAGGAAATTGCAGCATAGAGTCACTGGACATTTTATAATCCATAGGTGTGATCCCCCACCATGGTTTTCACGTGTGACAGCACAAAACACAGTTCTCACTGAATAGCAAATTCTCAGCACAAGTGTCCTCCCAGCCGCGGTTGGGGTAACTGAGTATGCAGTGCAGTAGTGGCTCGGCAGCAACTCCCACTGGTTGCTATGGACAATAACACTTGACTTAGGCAACACAGTCACAGTTTGGCAGAGCACACATCTCCATTTCCCTGTTTTAACTCTCACTGTAGTCTTGGAAGCAAAGCACAGTCCTCTGGCTTGATGAACTCTGGTTGCTAGGAGCAACGGCTGTGCAGGTTGCCGTGGGCAATATCCCGGACAAGTCCCCAAATATAGCATACACCTAAGGAGCCACAGTTAAACTGGGATCCCCCACCCTGCACAGCCAGGCACACCAAATTTTCACAGGCAGTCCAGAGAAAGAGAACAGTCCATGACTTTGTTTTTGTTATTTACTGAGGGTTAATAACTTGGATAGGGATGGGAGGTTATGGGATGCCCACTTGACTTTAGCACAACTTCAGGGACATTCTTCCTATATACAGTCTCTATATAAAGTCTATATATAGCTGTGACCTCTTCCTCCAGCACACTCTTGCTTGCAGACCCCAGCTGAAACACTGTTTGTATATTTGACAAACACTAGCAGAAGCCAATAATGTGCTTCAAAAACCAAATTCACATCTCACTCAGACTGTTTATCAAAAGATGCCCAGTGACTACTAGATCTTAGTCTTTGCCACCAGATGCAGATGATGGGGAAAGCAATGGGGAGTAAGATGCTTACAGGTACTGGTTGTGGCCATCTACACTCTCAAAGGCCAACACATCTCCTCCTCCTGGGGAAACAAATATAGGAACCCTCAGACCCGAGGTTCCAAAATTTATACCAATCACTTGAAAATCAAGAAGACCCTCCAACTTCCCTGACTGCAGAGTACATAGAGACTTCTCCGCCATTCATAGAACTGGAAGGAGAGATGGTTGGAGAAGGACTCTCTGAGCTGAAAAAGTAAAGAGCAAAATTAACAATTTGGCCCCCCAAGTGAATGACTTATGACATTGTAGGCGAGAGTTCTAAAGCAGCCATTTTCACCACTCAAATGACTAATGAAACTCCAACCCTTCCCTCTGCAGATTTAGTGGAAGGTGACTAAAATTAACTCTCTAAGACATCTAGGTGGGCCATTGCAACATCAGTGGCTTATGGACAAGGCAACCTCGCTCCATCAAATAAATAGTGGAAGTTCCCTTAAAAACTTCTTATGCTCATATGAATCATCTGGTTTTGTGTTAAGGTTGACTTAAAGTTTGCCTTTAGTTGTTTATCCTGGTTATCTAAAGTTATGGACTTATATGTTGTTGGACTCTGCACTTTCTTATGGGGCCAAATATTTCTGGGGAGAATGTGTAATCAGGTGCTTGGTTAGAGAGAGAGGGAGCGAGATTTAGGACACTATGCTGCAGCAGCAGTACCCTCTGTGTTCCTAATGGACTTCAGCTGAATGGGTTAACACTACCTCACCTCCATCCATCAGGTTGACAAGCAGAAAGAGCTCAAGAAACTTGATGGTTGACAGCATTGGATCATGGAAGATGAAGTTCAGGAATAAAATATTACTATGGCAGTTAATTGATGGTTGAACTACAATTCCAAAAGCATGTCGGGTATAAAGAGATGGAGAGCTGTATTTTCCACAGGCTGAATACCAATGGACTCCTTCTTTGCTGCAATGAGTTAACTATCGTGTACACATCCAACTGCTAGAAGCCTGCGGCTGTGTGCTGAGGACCGGAGTTGCTCCAGGCAGATCCAGAAGTAAGCTGACATCTGAACAGTGAGGCCCCCTGTTGCTCTATTGCTGGGACTGATGAGAGGATACTGCTGCCATTAAGCTGTTACTGCTAGCAGAGACTGAGCATATAGGGACTAGCCATCCAACTAGCAGCATTATTTATTGCATGCAGACTTTACTGGGACTGTGTCACCACCATAAAGACTGGGCCCCAATGCTACCCAGGTGAAGAACTAGGACTAAAGACTGCTCACTCAAATAGCTGCAAGAACCTTACCTATTGTCCATAATAACAGGTACCTCTTTAGGGAGTTATAAGTTTCATCACTTCTGTTCATATAGAATGCACTCAAAAGTGGATATAGCCTACTGTTTACAGAAGACTTATCACAGTATTGATTATCATTGCTGTTGCTGTTTTCTAATGCCTTTATTTATTGCTGATTTTGTGGATTACCAGGTTTACTTTAATTTAGATGCATAGAAGTCTATTCTATGCTGATGTAGCCTAGTGAACATATTGTATAGTGAACTGTGATTGACCTAATCCTTTACTTACTTATTTATGTGCATACTGGTATTTACTGCAACCCGTGACAATGTATTGGGTTAATTTAAAGCTAACCAGTGTGATGTTTGCTTTTTGATATTGAAACTTAGGTATGTGCAGGGTATCTATATTTGTGCTCTAAGTAGCAGTGCAGTATCGATTTGCGTAACTTGGCGTGTCAGTGTGGCTGAGGTTGTTCTCAGAGGCAGAAGAACGGAGGACCAGTTCTACCAAGCGGCTCCTGCGGGGGTAGTGCTACAGGTACATGGCTAGCACTTTATAGAACAAGGACTACTACCGTGTTTCCCTGAAAATAAGCCCTATCCTGAAAATAAGCCTAGTTTAAGGTGATTGTAAAATCCCAGAATCCACTCTATTACAGTATTATATCATGTAATATGTGTGTGTTTCTATAATATAATTGTGCTAAATACCTTTGATACAGCATTCAGCTGACCTCCCGCTGCTCTTTTCCTCTTCTCCCAGCTGTCAGTGGGAGATCTGGGCCCCCCTCTGCAGTGCTCGGAGCGGGGAAGAGAGCTCCGTTGGGTCACGTAAGTACCAAAGGTAATTGCCACAATTATATCACAGAAACACACACTTTTTACATTATATAATACTGTAATAGAGTGGATTCTAGGATTGTGGATTCTGGGGGTTCCTGACAGGCAGGGAGGGATAGGGGGAGAGAAGACAGCACATTACATGATAAGACCTACACCAAAAATAAGCCCTACTGTGTCTTTTTTGCCAAAATTAATATAAGAACCGGTCTCCAATATTTCAAAAACATGGAAACACAATCATTATTAGCACAGCACACTGGTTTTCATTTTTCTTTAGATGTCTGAAACTGTAACATTGTTACCCTACAAACCAGGCAGAATAAGATATACAACGTAAAATGCCGGCCAAAAAATGTTTACCCTCCTTGATTGCTGTTGGTACCAGGTCCTCATAAGGTTGAAGATGCCAAAGTACACCCTCTATGACATTACATAACAGTATTTATGAATAGAGGCTACAAAGGCAGCTTTAATTCATAAGTGAATGAAAAGTAGGACTTGGCTGTTACACTGGCCACCTAGCCCTGTAGATTACAACAGCTGTTCCATTTTGCAATGTTTATCAGGAGCACTGTCAGCGCTGCTCTTATAGAGCAAGTAGATGTCACATTGACATCAAAGTTTGATGACCTCACTGGGAGGGCCACCACAGTGTAATCTGCAGGGCTGAGTTATTTTGACAGCTCAGTTCAGCACAGTACAGGAGATAGGTGGGGCAATGCAGAAAGAGGAGGCCACTCCATCTGCATTCCTCTACTTAGCATAGTGTTTCTCCTGCAATAGTAGATCAATACAGCCAATTTGAAGAACTAGACTCATCTAGTACTTTGAGAAAAAATGAGGTCATATATAAACACAACGAGGCTTTGCATTAGATAGCACTCCCATGCGATTTTATCAATTGTTTCTAAAACAGCTGTATAAACAACACACTGTGACATCAGAATGCAATATTTATACAGCAAGAGGCCTCTCACCTCACTGCTGTCATCATAACTGACACAGTATCCGCAACTACTCTAAAATCCAAATCTTTGCAGTACATTCTATTATTAGACCTGCTGGTTGTTGCTAACTTGCAGTTTAGAGAGATAGTATAGTAAAAGGAAGTTATGATACACTAACTTCCTCTTTGTCAATTTTCCTGTCATCTCCCTGAGCTCCTGCACAATTGCTGTTAGGGTTTGATGGGTAATGTTGGCTGTGTGCATATGGTGTGTCAGTGTATATCACTATCAAGAATAATATAAATCAGGATGACTATCAATACAGGATTCTATGTTAGTGTAAGCATAGTTGTGGCAGTCTGTGTTTTTAAAGGTGGACATCATATGTCTGATAAACATATTATTGTAAAATAAAACAATATAAATGGTTAAATTAAACTTGTAAGCTCTTTGAAGGAACTGCAGCTTGTGCTTTACATGGTCATAGAGCTTATCAACAACTCCAAATGGCTTTATAATGCAAGGGTTTGTGGTAAATTGTCTACAGTTAGTTTTACATAATAATGTTAAGACATGACATTTTTAAGAACACAGAAGGGTTGCCAGTCTTTGCTTAACATCCTTAGTTTGTTTACAAAGGAACATGATGTCTTTAGCCTCAGGATGTGGCCAACAAATGCAAAAATGATAGCATAAATGATTCAAATATTATTTCAAATTTATTATAATAAATATTATTCCATCCATTGGTATTGTGGAGGTCAGCTCAATTCCTCTCAGTTTGTGTATTGTACAAGAAATGTAACCGCATTGTCTACATTATGTTCTGAAGATATGAGTAGTTATTTGACCACGACACTACCTGCCTGGACTTTGCATGTTCTCCCTGTGCCTGCGTGGGTTTCCTACAGGTACTCCGGTTTCCTCCCACACTCCAAAGACATGCTGGTAGGTTAATTAGATCCTGTCTAAATTGGCCCCAGTATATGTATGAATGTGAGTTAGGGACCTTAGATTGTAAGCTCCTTGAGGGTAGGGACTGATGTGAATGTACAATATATATGTAAAGCGCTGCGTCAATTGACAGCGCTATAGAAGTACCTGAAATCAAAAAATCAAAAAATAAATTTGATGCTGAGTGACCAGTATAAAAGTAGGCAACCTTGTTGATGTCTCATATTCTTACTAACATCTGAGGGGACACATTATCCTCTATATATACATAAAAGGGGTGTAAAGAATGGCACCCTGCTTTGTGGGACAACAAAAGTTGGGTTTACAAGGTGCAGGGGTACTATAGCAAGCAAGTGATCTGTGCCTGTATGCTTCAGTTATGCAAATCTTTTGAGAAAAGCATGGTAGCTGCCCACATTTTGGAGTAGTCAGCGTAATCATCATCCACAGTAGGGATGGTGTTCGTGTTCGGGTCTCCCTTTCCGCTCTAAGGATACTGTGCTTTGGGATTCCACACCTAAGGTGGATGCCTCATTACAGAGACTAGCTCGGCACATCATTTTGCCTCTAGATGACTCAGTAACCTTCAAGATCCGATGGATCGTAGGATAGATACAGATCTCAAAAGAATGTACACAGTAGCAGGAGCGGCCTGCAGGCCGGCTATAACACTTACCTCAGTGACGGCAGCCTTAAAGGTGTGCATTGCGGAGTTAGAGGCCAGTTCTTTCTGTTAAGTGATGGGAGATGAAGGTTCCCCCCTTTGCAGTCCATTAAGATCTGTGTATTTTCTAGCAGAAGTAGCCATGGACCAGGTCAGGTTGACAGTGAAATTGATGGCTCATTCTGTGATGGCACGCAGAGCCCTATGGCTGAAGCATTGGTCAGCGGATAGTGCTTCCAAGCATAGCCTTTGCTCAGTTCCTTTCAATGGGAAATTTTTTGGCAAGACCTTGGAGTCAGAGGTTCAACGAGTTTCTGGGGGGAACTCGTGGCTTATACCGCAGGAAAGGAAAATATTTCCTCAGCCCTTTTGGCCTTATGAGAGATCTAAAGAATGTTTAGGGGAAGCTTCTGCGTACCAACCGGGGCGACCGTTCTTTAGGCAGTGGAAGGGACAGGGGTCCAGCCTTTCCCAAAGCAATCAAAGCCAAGACAAACCAGCCAGCGAAAGCTTCAGACAAGCTCTTCTGAAGGGATTCCCGTCCAGACTTCCCATGTGGGAGCAGACTGTCTTACTTTGGAGAGGTCTGGGCGGAAGAAGTTTAAGATGCCTGGGTCTGGACATCATTCAAAGAGGATATTGCCTAGAATTCAAGGAATGACCTCCCTAGTCTCATTCTGTGGAGACCCAGATTCCTACTTGTCCAGAGAAAAGGGCGTTGTTTATTAATGTATGTAAAGAATTTATTGGCATCTCAAGCAATTCTGCCAGTTCTGGAGCATGAGAGGGGAGAAGGATTCTATTCTTCTCTGTTCTTGGTAACAAAATCCTCAGGAGGATTCAGGCTAGTCCTGGACTTAAAAGCCCTGAATGCCTTCATGAAAGTCCCTCCATTCAGAATGGAGTCCTTGCAAACCATCATTGTCCATTGTGAAGAAGGGAGATTTGCCAGCGTAAGTCCATAAATGCATCACACCATCGCTTCCATTTCCAATTTCGTTGTCTGCCATTCGGGCTGTGCACAGCTCCAAGAACATTTTCAAAAGTTTTGGCAGTGGTCAAGGCTATCTTAAGAATCAGAGGCATTCAAATTTTTCATTATCTGGACGACATTCTCCTCTGGGCTGCATCAAAGTCCCTCTGTCAACAGCATGTGCTGATAACCTGCAGCACGATCAGACGTTTCGGTTGGTTAATCAACCATCGCAAGAGGCAGTTGCAACCATCTCAAGTCCTAGAGTATCTATGAATGCAATTCAACACTACCCAAGGTCATGTATTTTTGCCTCTCAGGAAGATTGTGGAAACTCAGACCAAATCGGAAATAGTAATGACCAGGCCATTTCTGATGCCCAAGGAGTGTATGCAGTACCTGGGCCTGTTGTCTTCCACGATCCAGGTAGTACCCTGGGCCAGATGACGGAAGGGGAGATTTCAATACAATTTTCTCCATCAATGGGATCATCACTGGTTAACCCAGAAGATCTACCATTCAGTACCAATAAAACGGTCCCTGATGTGGTGAAAGATATCTCAGAATCTATACCGTGGGGTGTCTCTCGAACCTCCAGTTCCAGTAGTGGTGGCTACAGATGCCAGCCTAGTAGGCCAGGGAGCTCATTCCTTAGGCCAACAAGTACAGGGCAAATGAGAGGCATCTCTATCGCAGCATTCAAACCTGTTAGAATTAGAGGCCGTTCGGCATGCTCTAGTAGCCTTCCAATCGATTTTGCAAAGGGGGCAGTCGAAGTCCTTTCTGACAACAAACCATGGTAGCCCATGTGGCCCGGCAAGGGGGCACCAGGAGTCTCCCACTGCTCAGAGTGGCATGCCAGATTTTTCCCTAACAGCAGCATACCTTCCGGGTCCACAAAACAAGCTGGTGGATCAACTGAGTCTTAGATTTTTGGAAATAGCAATAGCGGTGTGGCCCTTCTGGCCCAGAAGACCATGGATTTCACTAGCATAGAAAATGAAGATGTGTCAGTCAATTCCTCTGCCTTCTCACAAAGATTTTCTGCTGCAGAACAAGTAGTTTAACACAAAGCCGGGGAAACTGAAGTTAATGGCGTGGAGGTTGGGAGGAGATCTATAGAGCATTTAGTCGAAAGAAAACTTCCAATAATACTTTATTATAGGATATATAAAGCCTTTTGTCACTTCTCAGCAGGAAAGAGCTGGGATCTGAGGTCACCCTCAGTCTCTAACATTTTGGAATTTCTCCAGGAAGGTCTGGGCAAGGGTTTAGCGTATAGCTCCTTAAAAGTCTGCCCTGTCAGCTATGTTGAACAAAGATGGGCCTTGGATCCTCTAGTGATGCGTTTCTTAAAGGCAGAAATAAGATCAGGTCTCCAATAAATCTTTTTCCGAAGTGGGACCTGCCTTTAGTTCTGAAAGCCTTATTAGCACCTCCATTTGGTCCGGTGTTATCATGCTCTTTGTCTCAGTGCAATTTTTTGATGACAATTGCATCAGCCAGAAGGGTGTCTGAACTGTGTGCTTTCTCAGCCAGGGAGCCGTATTGCCTAATACTCCAAGATGAAATAGTACTCAGACTGGTCCCAAGCTTTCTTCCAAAAGTAGCATCAGCTTTGCGTATGAATTGGGAATCAGTCTTATCGGCTTTACCAGATAGTAACTCGGAAGACGAATGGACTAGGCTGGATCTAGTGCAGGCCTGATCAATATACCTAGAGCGAACTAAGGATTTCTGGAAACAAGATCAGCTCTTCATCTTTCTCGGTGGCTCCAGGAAAGGCATGGCTATGCCACCTAGAATGGTGTCTTCATAGATTGTAAAAACGATAAAAACGATTGTATATCGGTGTAAATTTGTTGTCCCCTCAATATAACTCAACACACAGCCATTAATGTCTAAACCGCTGGCAACAAAAGTGAGTACATCCCTTAGTGAAACTGTCCAAATTAGGCCCAAAGCGTCACTATTTTGTGTGGCCACCATTATTTTCCAGCACTGCCCTAACCCTCTTGGGAATGGACTTCACCAGAGCTTCACAGGTTGCCACTGGAGTCCTCTTCCACTCCTCCATGACGACATCACAGAGCTGGTGGATGTTAGATACCTTGCGCTCCTCCACCTTCCGTTTGAGGATGCCCTACAGATGCTCAATAGGGTTTAGGTCTGGAGACATGCTTGGCCAGTCCATCACCTTTGTCGTGGTCATCTTGGACGTATGTTTGGGGTCGTTATGTTGGAATACTGCCCCGTGGCCCAGTCTCTGAAGGGAGGAGATCATGCTCTGATTCAGTATGTCACAGTACATGTTGGCATTCATGGTTCCCTCAATGAACTGTAGCTCCCCAGTGCCGGCAGCACTGATGCAGCCCCAGACCATGACACTCCCACCACCATGCTTGACTGTAGGCTAGACACACTTGTCTTTGTACTCCTCACATGGTTGCCACCACAAACGCTTAACACCATTTGAACCAAATAAGTTTATCTTGGCCTCATCAGACCATAGGACATGGTTGCAGTGATCTATGTCCTTAGTCTGCTTTTCTTCAGCAAACTGTTTGCTGGCTTTCTTGTGCATCAGAAGAGGCTTCCTTCTGGGATGACAGCCATGCAGACCAATTTGATGCAGTGTGTGGCGTATGGTCTGAGCACTGACAGGCTGACCCCCCACCCATTCAACCTCTGCAGCAATGCTGGCAGCACTCATACGTCTGTTTCCAAAGACAGCCTCTGGATATGATGCTGAGCATGTGCACTCAATCTCTTTGGTCGACCATGGCGAGGCCTGTTCTGAGTGGAACCTGTCCTGTTAAACCGCTGTATGGTCTTGGCCACCGTGCTGCAGCTCAGTTTCAGGGTCTTGGCAATCTTCCTATAGCCGAGGTCATCTTTATGTAGAGCAACAATTCTTTTTTTCAGATCCTCAGAGAGTTCTTTGCTACAAGGTGCAATGTTGAACTTCCAGTGATCAGTATGAGAGAGTGAGAGTGATAACACCAAATTTAACACACCTGCTCCCCATTCACACCTGAGGCCTTGTAACACTAACGAGTCACATGACACCGTTGAGGGAAAATGGTTAATTGGGCCCAATTTGGACATTTTCACTTAGGGGTGTACTCACTTTTGTTACCAATGGTTTAGACATTAATGACTGTGTGTTGAGTTATTTTGAGGGGACAACAAATTTACACCATTATACAAGCTGTACACTCATTACTATACATTGTAGCAAAGTGTCATTTCTTCAGTGTTGTCACATGAAAAGATATAATAAAATATTTACAAAAATGTAAGGGGTGTACTCACTTTTGTGAGATACTGTATATATACACACAGTGTATTGAGTGTGCACTATATATCAGTGCATTTGGGGGTGTACGGTACATAGCACACTACTTGGCGTGTTGTCTTCAAATATATACAGTCTAGTGTATACAGATATACACGCAGTGTATTGAGAGTAAACTATATATCGATGCATTCTGGGGTGTACGGTATATAGTACAGTGTAGTGCGGTGCTAAAAAAAAAAAAAAACATCATGTCAGGAAGGCCTCAGGAAGGAGAGGCAGGCACTCCCAGGCCACTAAAAGAGTGCAAGCAGCCTCTGTGTCTTCAGTGAAAGGTGGCGGACGTGGTGCATCCTCTGCAGGCGGGTCACGCTTGTTCTTTTTTTCTGCTGTTGGACGTGTTATTGAGCCACAACATGCAGAAGAGTTGGTGGAGTCGATAACAAAGCCATCCTCATCCTCCTCATCCTCTGTCACCCAGGCTCATACAAGTTTGCCTTCCAACGCATCTGATAAAGCAACCTATTCCACTGGATCCTTGTCCACAGTTACTCCTTCTGTCACCCCACCATCATGCACGGAGGAGTCACCTGAATTGTTCGACCATAGTGTTGATTACATGCTCATGGAGGATGCGCAGCAGTTTGAAGGCTCCGATGTTGGTTCCCAGGTTGAGGAAGGGAGTAGCGTGAGCCTAGAGACAGGGGGTGCCACAAAAGGACAAGAAACTAGCAGTCATGTTCCCCCAGCTGCAGCATACTGCCAAGTTTGCTCCAGTGACGAGGAGGGAGGGGATGATGAGGACACGGACTGTACTTAGGTGCCTGAGAGAAGAGAGGAGGAAAGTGAGGAGGAGGCCCAACTCCAACAAGGCAGGATGTCCTCCAGGGGCCAGCTTAAGGGCAGCCACCCAATTGCATCAGCCCACAGAACTCCACAGGTGCAGGGAGCTGCTGCCTGACTGCCGAATTCCAAAATTTCTGGGCAGTTTTCAGCACATGTGCAGTAGATCGCACCATTGCCATTTGCAAACTATGTCTGAAGCGGGTCAAGCACGGCCAGGACTCCAACCGTTTGGGCACTACTGTCTTGACAAGACCAGCCATGCAGTCCGTTGGCAAGAGTACCTGAAGAACCCACATCAGAAAACAAGGCAGACTGCTTGCTCCTCATCTGGGATCTCAACCCCTACAATACCTGCAGTTCTCTCCAAAACCTGCACTGAGAGGAATGAAGGTGTAGCAATGCATGCCACAACTAGTACTTGCAGCCAGCAATCTGTTAGCAGTACACCACCAGGTGAATTCAGCAGGCAAATATCCCTACCCCAGTTACTGAACCGTACAAAAGAAATACAGTCCCAGCCATCCACATGCTCAGCATCTTAATGCTAGCCTGGCCAAATTGCTAGCACTCCAACTGCTGCCTTTTCAGCTGGTAGACTCTGCGCCCTTTTGTGAATTTGTGGAATGTGCTGTCCCACAGTGGCATGTTCCCAAAAGAGATTTATTTTCACGTAAAGCCATTCCAGCTCTCTACCGTCATGTGGAAGGCAATATTTTGGCCTCGTTGAACAGTGCAGTCGGCATCAGGGTTCATATTACCGCTGAATCATGGTCCAGCAGGCACAGTCAGGGACGTTACCTATCTTTCACGGTGCACTGGGTAACTGCTGGCAGCTGGGATGGATGCAGAGCAGGGTTCAGTTTTGGAAATAGTTCCACCACCACGCCTCCAAAAAGCTGGTGGTGATTTTTCCACATCCGCCTCCTCCTCCTCCACCCCCTCCTCTTCTTCTACCTCTGTGGCCTCTTCTGCAGAATTGTCCTCTGAACCTGCAGTGCTCCCTAAGCATTCAAGGGGCTATACAAGCAGTCAGGCTAAAAGATGCCATGCGGTGCTTGAGTTAGTCTGTCTTGGGGACAGGAGCCACACTGGGGAAGAGATTCTTCAGCTCTGTGGGGGCAGGCTCAGAGGTGGTTGACGCCATGGCAGCTTGAGCCAGGAATCGTTGTATGTGACAATGGCACCAACCTTCTCTCTGCCCTCCGACTGGGACAATTGACAGATGTTCCATTCTTGGCACACATCTTGTGGTGGTGCAGCGTTTCTTGACCAGGTACCCAGGCTTACCAGATATCCTGAGGCAGGCCAGAAAAGTCTGTGGTCATTTTCGGTGTTCATACAATGCCAGTGCCCGGCTGGCTGACATCCAGCGGTAATTCAACCTGCCCAACAACCGCCTCATTTGTGACATGCCCACCAGGTGGAACTCAACATTGGCAATGCTGCAGCGACTGCACGCACAGGAGAGGGCTATCAATGAGTATCTCTGTGAGCATGGCACCAGGACAGGCTCAGGGGAGCTTGGCTTTTTTTCGCCACGTCAGTGGCTAATGATCAAGGATGCATGCACTGTTCTGTCACCATTTGAGGAGGACACTGCCCACTAAATCACATGCTTAGTGGAATCATGGACAGGGCACTTGAGGCAGAACAGAGGGAGGAAGAGGAGGGCTTCCTTTCCTCTCAAGGCCCCATTTATGCAGAGGGCATTCCTGCAGAGCCGCCAAACACACGGGAGGAGGAGGAGGAGGAGGATTGTGTCAGCATGGATGTGGAGTATAGTAAGAGTAAGCAGTCTTCAAGGGATCATGGCTTTCAGGCCCCAGAAACTCAAGGAGTTGTACGTGGCTGGGAGAAGGGGGAGTTGCTGATAATGTCATCCTCAGTGACCCAGAGGACACTCATGCCTCCTCAAACTTACGCTGCATGGGCTCTCTGATTCTGAAAAGCCTGAAAAAAGACCCTAGTATTCGTGGTATCAAGGAGAGGGATCATTACTGGCTGGCAACCCTTCTTGATCCACGTTACAAGGGTAAAGTTGCAGAAATCATCCTGCCTGCGCAGGGGGCAGAGGATGAAACATCTTCAGGATACCTTGAAGAAAAGTTTGTGCAAAGCCTTTGCAGACCCTGTCCTGCTTCTGGCCCTGGACAATGTGTTTCTGAAGCTTCGGTCATTTAGAGGCAGAGTGGTGGAGAAAGTGGCCGGCTGAGCGACGCCTTAAAAAAATTTTCAGTCCTCAGCACCCAGGCCATATAGGTTCAAGCAACCATTGTCAGCGTCTGCATTATATGGTGCAGGAATACATAGGGGCAAGAGCAGACTTGGAGATCTTTCCAACTGAGCATCCACTTAGTTGCTGGGTCTTGAGGATGGACCACTGAAAGCAACATGCTCAATATGCAATTGAGCTACTGGCCTGTCCTGCATCCAGCGTGCTTTCTGAACGGACATTTAGTGCATGCGCCTGTCCACAGACTCGGTTAATAGGCTCACATTTATAAAAATGAATCAGTCCTGGATCAGCAGCTATCAAGCACCTGATGCTGATGCAACTGATTAAATTTGCTAGGGATCTGAGATTCCTTGAAGACCACCAAGGCTCCTATTATCCTGTCCATAATCTAGATCTATATGTTGTATTTAGGGCACCACCAACTTTTAGGGCCCAATTTTTCTGCACCTGATTTACAGGGGCATGCCATAACAATTTTTAAAATAATTTACAACATCAGGCCCAGTTCCTCCGTCCCAACAAGAGTACCTGCAAGGGGTTACAGTATTCTGGCACCGCCAACACACAAGGCCCAATTTTTGGCCACCTGTTTGACTGGTGGCTTTCGTCACAATTTGTAAACTAATTTACAACTTCAGGCCCAGTTCCTCTGTCCAAAAAGAGTAACTGCAAGGGGTTACAGTGTTCTGGCACTGCCAACATACAAGGCCCAATTTTTGGCCACCTGTTTGACTGGTGGCTTTGGTCACAATTTGTAAACTAATTTACAACTTCAGGCCCAGTTCCTCCGTCCAAGAGTAACTGCAAGGGGTTACAGTGTTCTGGCACCGCCAACACACAAGGCCCAATTTTTGGCCACCTGTTTGACTGGTGGCTTTGGTCACAATTTATTAACTAATTTACAACTTCAGGCCCAGTTCCTCCGTCCAACAAGAGTAACTGCAAGGGGTCACAATGTTCTGGCACCGCCAACATACAAGGCCCAATTTTTGGCCACCTGTTTGATTGGTGGCTTTCGTCACAATTTGTAATCTAATTTACAACTTCAGGCCCAGTTCCTCCATCCAACAAGAGTAACTGCAAGGGGTTACAGTGTTCTGGCACCGCCAACATACAAGGCCCAATTTTTGGCCACCTCTTTGACTGGTGGCTTTTGTCACAATTTGTAAACGAATTTACAACTTCAGGATTAGTTCCTCCATCCAACAAGAGTAACTGCAAGGGGTTACAGTGTTCTGGCACCGCCAACACACAAGGCCCAATTTTTGGCCACCTGTTTGACTGGTGGCTTTCGTCACAATTTGTAAACTAATTTACAACTTCAGGCCCAGGTCCTCTGTCCAAGAAGAGTAACTGCAAGGGGTTACAGTGTTCTGGCACCGCCAGCACCCAAGGCCCAATTTTTTGCCACCTGTTTGACTGGGGGATTTTATCACAATTTTTTAACTAATTTACAACAGCAGGGCCCGCGCTAAAATAAACAAAAAAAAATTACGTACGGTTCCCCCCAAAATCCAAACCAGGCCCTTCAGGTCTGGTATGGAATTTAAGGGGAACCCCGTGCCAAAATTTAAAAAAAAAAATGACTTGTGGTTCCCCCCAAAATCCAAACCAGGCCCTTCAGGTCTGGTATAGATTTTATGTGGAACCCCACGCCAATTTTTTTAAAAATATGGCGTGGGGTCCCCCCAAAATCCAAACCAGACCCTTATCCAAGCATCCTTATGACCAGCCCTGGCATGGCAGGAGGGGGTGGGGATAAGCGAGTTCCCCCCCGAACCATACAAGGCCACATGCCCTCAACATGGGGAGGATGCTTTGAGGTTGCCCCCAAAGCACCTTGTCCCCATGTTGATGGGAGAAGGGCCTTATCCCCACAATCCTGGCCGGTGGCTGTGGGGGTCTGCGGGCAGGGGGCTTATCAGATCCCGAGGTTTGTAGGTTTGGGGTACATTGTACCCCTACCCATTCACCAAAAACGGAGTGTAGTGTAAAGAAAAAACAATAGGCAGTTTTTAACAAGTCCTTTTGTAAAATAGCTCTTTCTTCTTTCTTCTCTCTTTCTCCATCTTCTCCTGGCCCGGTCCTTCTTCTGGTCTTCTTTTTCTTCTTTTAGTCTTCTTGCTTCCTGTCTTCATCTTCAGTCTTCAATCTTCTTTCCCCGCCGCCACTATCTTCTTTGCTGCAGTCCGGCCCGTGCGCGTTTTGCCGAATGGGCAGTCTTCACGATGACAGTACTTTTATAAGAAGGGGCGGACCACCCAGTGACGCAACTGAGTGAACCCGCCCCCTTCTGGCGTCATGTGATGTCAGAGGGGGCAGGTCACCCATTTACATCACGGGAGGACCCGCCGCTTCTTATAAATGAACTGTCATTGTGAAGACCGCCCATTCAGCAAGATGCGTAGAGGCCGGACTGCAGCAGCAGAGAGCGCGGCGGCGGGGAAAGAAGATGAATATGAAGATTGAAGATTGAAGAGGAAGAGAGGAAGCAAGAAGACTAAAAGGAGAAGATGGAGGAAGAAATAAGAAAGAAGAAAGAGCTATTTTACAAAATAAAGGACTTATCAAAAACTGCCTATTGTTTTTTTTTTACACTACCCTCCTTTTTTGGTGAATGGGTAGGGGTACGATGTACCCCAAACCTATTCACATAGGAGGAGGCCCCTTATTAAAGGGGGCTTCCAGATTCCCATAAGCCCCCCCCGCCGGCAGACCCCCACAAGCACTGGCCAGGCTTGTGGGGAAGAGGCTCTTAAGGTGCTTTGAGGTGGGGGGGCAGAGCCCCACCTCCCCCAAAGAACCCATACTCCTCATGTGGAGGGCATGTAGCCTGGTATGGTTCAGGAGGCTTCAGGACTGCATGCCAGGGCTGCATGCTCAGATAAGGGTCTGGTTGGATTTTAGGGGGACCCTCACATCAATTTTTTTTTAATCTGGCGCGGGGTTCCCCTTAATATCCAAACCAGACCCGAAGTGCCTGGTTTGGACTGGGGGGAACTGCACGCACTTTTTTTCAGCGTTTTTTTTATATATTGCCGGGAACCGGCAATACATTACAGCCGCGATTTTAAATGACAATTTTTCCTATGGAAATGTCATTTTGCTCTGGCTATGTTCTACACCTCACAGAGATGTGCCCTTTTACACACAGACTAAGGACACCCCCAGGCACAATATTTAAAGGAATTTTTCTTTTTTTTTTCACTTTAAGCATTATTACAATCATTGTTCCTGAAAAAACAATTAATTAAAAATTTTTTTTTCATTGATACATGTCCCCTAGGGCATCCCATACACTTTTTAGGGCAATAACATTGCATATAAGCCTTTAAAATGAGCACTTTTGATTTTTCATGTTCGCATCCCGTAGACTTTAATGGTGTTCGGATGTTCGCCCTGAACTTTTTGTCTGTTCGCATGCTCTGGTGCAAACCGAACCGGGGGGTGTTCAGCAGATCCCTAATCCACAGTGGTGGGAGTGGCTAGAGGGATGACCATGGCACCTATGACCCAAAGATTAATGGCACAAATGTCTCCCTGGCAGATTGAATTGAGAGGCTGGAAAGTTCAGCCCACTTAATCGAAATTCCTCTAGCACAAAACCAGCTAATACGTGATCAGTTCATTTTTGGGGTCCGGTCTGGCCCTCTGTAGAGATCCATAATGGATTGAGTGAGGACTGACAACATAGTGAAATTGTCTTACTAGAGACCATTGAATGGTAGCAAGAGGTACTAGAACACAAGAGAGCAGAGGCTTAGAGCAGGTGACAGCCTGTGGCCTCATTTGGCAAGAAATAACAGCCATCAAACATGGTTTCACTGGGCCTTCATCTGGGTACAACCCCCTATGGAGAGCCCCTTACACTGATGTCAGCAGTGCAAACACTTGGGACACATTGGGAGCTGGGAAGGAGAAAAAGCCATGCCTGTTACACCTATGGCTTTAAACTAGAGGTTGCCATGGCGGGGGGGCAACCGGTGGGAAGTACACTCACTCTTTCCTAATGTGATCTTAAGATGATCCCAGTTTGTCTGGTGGTAACTATAGCTCTAAATGGCTGGTCGGCCAGTTAGCTAGTGGTCAAAGGTCACAGACCCCATTCTTGGAGTAGAAGTCTCATGTACCGCTTTACAGTCTTCCTTTCAAAACTTGGATGTCCTACATTTATTACAGTTGCTGAAGCTGCTCTCATGTGCCACAGATGATTCCTGTTAGGATTATTACATTTCAGCAGTTGGTCCAGAAACATATGCTCACATTCTACAGGGATCCTGAGGACTACAGATATACTACTGCTCTCAATGACCCTAACCATACTGGGTTAAGTAAGTGTTGCCACTATTGTTCACATTGCTCATGATTTAAACTCTTTCATGTATTGATGTATTGGTGCTCTAAGCTCAGTTGCATATAAAATGATGGCACTGTATTATCACATTTTTGGTTTATTGCATTGAACAGTAACCAGGGGCAGTGCAGCATCTTTTCTTATTCTTTATCTGTGATTATGCATGTGGAAATGCATGTTGATGTCAGCAGCTGCCTTGGATGTTAATTTTGGATTTTGTGTTATGTCATTGTATTTGTATGTTTGATTTATAGTCTTAAGTTGATTCACTATTTTTATTCAATCATTTTTGGTAGGGTAGCAGGGGAATATTTCACATTTTCAGTGCCTAAAAAATGTTTCAGCAACAGTGAGAAAGTCCAACGTTAACAGCTAAAATGATGCTCAAGTGTTCCTAAGAGGAGTGTGCCTAACTAATGAACGAATACCCCTGGCCAAGATACAGTAGACAAGGGAAACTATATAAATAACTAACCCACTACTTGCTAAAAAAACAGTTGTGATCAAATCCAATATTGAGGCTATGGAGTGCAAAGGTCCTAAGATCACATATTCATTTGGACTCCTGCTGGCTGAGTGTACTGATCTTATTACTCCCCCCTCCAGTTCCTTTTATAGGTTTCTATACTCTAAAAAAGCAACTTTGTGGGACCCCTATTATGGAGAGGGTTCTTCAAAAAGTTTCCACTTTTTTTTTAACTCTTCTTATTAAGAACTTCACTTTTCTACATAGTCACCTTCCTTTGTGATGCATTCTTCCCAGCGTCGTACCAACTTTTTATTGCTATCAGCAAAACTACTTCTGCCCCCCTGCCCTCACCATTTCCAATGAAAATATAAAAGTGTGGAAACTTTTTGAAGACCCCTCATGCATTACTTAGGCACATACAGGTGCATACTGCCCCTTTATTTAGTGTTTTTGTAGTGGGTTTTAGATTTTAAGTTTTAGCCTTCCTTGGTATCTAATCCTCTGCAATTTTAGAGACATTTTTTGGTCATTTTTTAGTTTTCTACTTATTTAGGTTTTTATTATGTGATATGAATTGTATTCTTTTTCATTTAGATTTTTTAGTTCAATCTGATTTTATTCAAACAGAAAAAAAAAAATAGCATATTACAGAATCATTTCCATTCAACATAGGATATATTAAATCAGTCAATGTGTACGAGAGGTTTTCAGTTAACGGAGGGCAAATAACCGGAGTCAACATTGAGTACAATCAATGCGGCCGTGAGCCGTAATGGTCTGATAGTGACCTTAGTGCCAAGGCTGGGCATTGTGGGCATCGCTTTCTGCACTGTGAGCGATGACCACTTCCTTAATCTCCATATACGCTCACATTATTGATTATATGCTGCACAAAGAGAGAGTGCGGCACAGGGTCCGCACGCAACCTCCTGGAAACATAAAATTGGGATATCCCTCAAGTAAAGAAATGAGAGGGGGTAAAAGAGGGAAGAGGTCTAAAAAAAATATATATATAGCAATACAAAATACAAAGTGAAAATCAGGTGATCGAGGAAAGTACGGAGAAACAGAAAGTAGAAAAGCATTCCGCGCAGGCTATGTCGGTGTAGTAGAGGAATCTCCCTCTGTCATTTAGATTTTTTAATACAGACCTGTCTATTATTTCTTTATACTGATCTCAGCTGGTTAGTGCTGCCAATAGTATTTATCAGCATTCCTATATTTATGTTACTTGGATTACTCCCCTCTTGTAAAACTGTGACCATTATTTATTATGAGTGATGTATAATGTTAATACATTGTCACTGATCTATACTGGTTTTTATAGGCTTTTGACTGTTATAAAATGGCAATCGTAACTAACCATGGGTTTCTGACTTCTAAAATATGGCCGCCACTGCATATTTATTTAGTATCAAGCTGAATCTGGCTGCTTAAATATGACTGCTGGGACTCCATGAAACGTATTAGGCTACAACAAAATGGTCACGGTAGGTTCCAAATGACTATCAATGCATCCACATTATATACAGTATCTCACAAAAGTGAGTACACCTCTCACATTTTTGTAAATATTTTATTATATCTTTTCATGTGACAACACTGAAGAAATGACACTTTGCTACAATGTAAAGTAGTGAATGTACAGCTTGTATAAGTGTAAATTTGCTGTCCCCTCAAAATAACTCAACACACAGCCATTAATGTCTAAACCGCTGGCAACAAAAGTGAGAACACCCTTAAGTGAAAATGTCAAAATTGGGCCCAATTAGCCATTTTCCCTCCCCGGTGTCATGCGACTCATTAGTGTTACAAGGTTCTCAGGTGTGAATGGGGAGCAGGTGTGTTAAATTTGGTGTTATCACTTTCTCTCTCTCATACTGGTCACTGGAAGTTCAACATGGCACCTCATGGCAAAGAATTCTCTGAGGATCTGAAAAAAAGAATTGTTGCTCTACATAAAGATGGCCTAGGCTATAAGAAGATTGCCAAGACCCTGAAATTGAGCTGCAAGACCATACAGCAGTTTAACAGCACAGGTTCCGCTCAGAACAGGCCTCACCATGGTCGACCAAAGAAGTTGAGTGCACATGCTCAGCGTCATATCCAGAGGTTGTCTTTGGAAAATAGACGTATGAGTGCTGTCAGCATTGATGCAGAGGTTGAAGGGATGAGGGGTCAGCCTGTCAGTGTTCAGACTATATGCCGCACACCGCATCAAATTGGTCTGCATGGCTGTCGTCCCAGAAGGAAGCCTCTTCTAAAGATGGTGCACAAGAAAGCCTGCAAACAGTTTGCTGAAGACAAGCAGACTAAGGACACGGATTATTGGAACCATGTCCTATGGTCTGATAAGACCAAGATTAACATATTTGGTTCAGATGGTGTCAAGCGTGTGTGGCAGCAACCAGGTGAGGTGTACAAAGACAAGTGTGTCTTGCTTACAGTCAAGCATAGTGGTGGGAGTGTCATAGTCTGGGGCTGCATGGGTGCTGCCAGCACTGGGGAGCTACAGTTCATTGAGGGAACCATGAATGCCAACATGTACTGTGACATACTGAAGCAGAGCATGATCCCCTCTCTTCGGAGACTGGGTTGTAGGGCAGTATTCCAACATGATAATGACCCCAAACACACCTCCAAGATGACCACTGCCTTGCTAAAGAAGCTGAGGGCAAAGGTGATGGACTGGCCAAGCATGTCTCCAGACCTAAACCCTCAAATGGAGGGTGGAGGAGCGCAAGGTCTCTAACATCCACCAGCTCCTTGATGTTGTCATGGAAGAGTGGAAGAGGACTCCAGTAGCAACCTGTAAAGCTCTGGTGAACCCCATGCCCAAGAGAATTAAGGCAGTGCGGGAAAATAATGGTGGTAACACAAAATATTGATACTTTGGGCCCAATTTGGACATTTTCACTTAGGGGTATACTCACTTTTGTTGCCAGCGGTTTAGACATTAATATCTGTGTGTTGAATTATTTTGAGGGGACCGCAAATTTACATGGTTATACAAGCTGTACACTTACTACTTTACATTGTAGCAAAGTTTCATTTATTCTGTGCTGTCACATGAAAAGATAGAATAAAATATTTACAAAAATGTGAGGGGTATACTCACTTTTGTGAGATACTGTATCTCCTAACACTGGCGGAAGGCCTGGTAAAGTCAGGAGGCTGGAAACTGAACCATTTCAACTATTAAGCACTTCGTGACCTGAATTGGTTTTGGGTCATTTAGGAAGGCTGTGAGTACAGCGGTGTGGTGTGCACACAGTTGGAAGTGTTCCTTCTACATGGTCATTTTGGGCACAATTGCATATGCCTTTTGGAGATCCTGCAACACATAAATCTGAAATATGACAAACTTGGGAGCACTGTTTATTCACTGTTCTATTTGGAGCTCAAATGAACTAAGCTTATGTGCTGTCACTATTGTTCACATTGTTTATGATTTACACTATTTCATGGATTGATATATTGGCGACTTTAAGCAAGTTGTATGTAAAATGACAGAACTGTATTGTCACATTTTTGGTTTATTTCACTGAATGATAACCAGGGGCAGTGCATCATCTTTTCTTATTCTTTATGTTATGCTCTACTGTTTGTGCACCACTAAAATTTGATATTGTGGTGCCAGTAATAGGTCAAATGGCTGACACTACTGGCAAGCTTTTCTGGAAACATGCAGTCCAACTCTACAGGTGTCCAAAGCAGATCCAGTTAGACCAAGGCCCTAAAAGTGTTCTCTGAGTTGTTCAGCCTTAGCGGTACACAAAATCCACATACCACCCCTCATCATCCACAAATAAACTGGGTTTATGAGTATTTTAACTATACCACCCTGGTGCTGATCTGCACTATGGAGAAAGAACACCGAGAATGCTGGCCTCGGAATGTCGGAAATGTTGAATGGGTCTATAACTAGACAGTCCACACAGCCCATTCCCTGATGTTTGGTCATTGCCGCCACTTGCTTGAAGACTTACTTTTGGAAAGTCCTGAGCCAGTAACAGTGAGGACCCTTGATAAGTGTGTCCAAGACCCTTAACATTTCTTGACCCAAATGCTGGAATGACATCAAAACCTGATACAATCGGGTGCAATCAAGCTTTTTCCATCAAGATCTGGAAACAGGATCTTATTGCACAGCCCCAAACACACCAAGGACAGGAAACTGGAGCCAAAGTGGGAGCCCTGCCCATATCTGGTTGAACAGTAACCTTTTCCCAGATAACCAGGTTATGATGTGGTGTATGAGGAACCAGATGGACCTAAAAAATGATTGCACCATAACCTGCTTTGCCCAGGTGTATTCTGTGCAGACTTCTTTCTGGCTGCATCTGTCCCTGTCTTCCCATTTTCTGCTAAAATGGACAACAATGTGGTTACTTTAGCTGAGGGAGCCCTGGAATGGTATCTGCCTCCTCTTCTGCCAGTGGGAGACTTGATCTTTTGTTGAATAGGACCATCCTGCAATGGAACTTTTACTACATAGGTGCATTCTATGCATGAAGGTAAAAAAGAACTCCAATATGCAGCTCCCCCTGCTGCTCCCCCATAATACTTACTGAGCCCAATCACAATCCAGCTATGTGCATGAGACCAGCTGCTCTCCCAGATCTCTGCTTCCTCATTGGAGCCATTGGCTCCCACTGTTGTCAATCAGAGGAGGGAATGAATGAGTGAGTGAGAAGAGAGCAGGAGCAGGGTTGAACCCATTCTGTGTGTCTTATGGACACACAGCGCAGGGCTCAGGAGCGAGCACACACAAGTGCCCCCATAACAAGTGGCTTGCTATAGGGTCACTCAGAGAAGAGGCTGCTCTGTGTAAAACCATTTTAATGTACCTTTAATATTACTTTAAGGAAGCTGAACTTAGGCGAACTACCAGGGAACTGATGCCAGTCAAGTATTCTGAAATAGCGAAATAGTGAAACTGCGCTTGCAGAGTATTAAATACACAATACAATAAAATACCAAACAAAAGTGCAGGCTATAGAACCAAAAACAAAATGTGTTAATATGTCAATAATAAACAATTCAATAAAGTAATGTGAACAGTAAGTGAGTCACCCACCCAATAAATTGTCATACATCCTCAAAGTCTATATATTAATAATAAAAGTCACAGAAAAAGTGTTACTATTGCAACTATGCAAGCTGATTAGAACCAAAATCAAGAATATTCAAGGAAATGTGCCATTGCGTCCATCTGCATCCAAAGGTGGCCATCATTCCCGACTGGCCCCACTGGGGGGAGTTACAAGAGAGCCGCAACACCATTATATTAGAGTGGTTGAATTCCTCCTGTTGTTATATCAGTATTCTTCTCACATCAACTCTATTGGTAGTGATCTCATCCAGCCTGGAGTGTGCATGAAAAAAAAATAAAGTGTCACATGACCCAATAGTGTAAAACCACTTTAAAATGTTATTGCCAAAATACTCACAAATATAATCTGGTACAGGCGATGTAAAATAAAATTTAATTCTGAGGATACAAAGGGGTTGATTTACTAATACTGGAGAGTGCAAAATCTAGTGCGGCTCTGCATAGAAACCAATCAGCTTCCAGGGCTTTTTGTCAAAGCTTAATTGAACAAGCTGAAGTTAGAAGCTGATTGGCTACCATGCACAACTGCACCAGATTTTGCACTCTGCAATTTTAGTAAATCAACCCCAAAGTCTCACTTCCAGTTACTGTGGTGATGTTACGTGGTACCACCCCAGACGTCATCACGGGCCAGCCTTTGGCAATAAAATTCCAAAGTATTCTATACTGGATCCACAGTGCCCAAAAGTACTTGTAGTTCATTCATTCACAGAACTCTGTGCAATACCATACTTTTTACGTGTATCTTAGTGTTTATTGTGTTACATACTAGGTATTGCTGCAGCTGCAATACACTTATTGGGTATTTGCATACGATTTATTCACAGAAATATCTTAGTTTAATTTATTTTATTGTTATCACTCATTCCTCCACTTCATAGTAGCGCGGGGGCCCCCACATATTGTTCTGGGGACAACTGTAATATTTCAGATTTTGCTTCACTTTCTGTATTGCTGACAACGGTCACTGGGATAAACAGAAAGGTGATCCTCCCCAATATAGGCACAAATAGCAATAAAAGTTTGGCAATGGGTCAAACCCTCTGCCGCTCTATCCAAAACTAAAGTGCATATCATAGAAATACACTTAAAAGTGGTATTAAACCCAAAAACAAAAATGTAATATATTGCTGGTGTTTCCGTTGCTCCTCTATCCAGAATGGTGACATCTTAACCACTTCAGCCCGAAAGGATTTGCCCCCTTAAAAACCAAAGCACTTTTTGCGATACGGCACTGTGTCACTTTAACTGACAATTGCGTGGTCGTGCGACACTGTACCCAAACAAAATTGACATCCTTTTTTTTCCACAAATAGAGCTTTCTTTTGGTGGTATTTGATCACGTCTGCGTTTTGTATTCTTTGCGCTATAAACAAACAGCGACAATTAAAAAAAAACAATTTTTTTTACTTTTTGCTATAATACATATCCAAAAACAAAAAAAACAAAAACAAATGTATTCATCAGTTTAGGCCGATATATATTCTTCTACATATTTTTGGTATACATATCCCCCTCACTCTTGCCCTCCCAATACTACTGCACCTATCACCTCCGTCTCATTCTGAGCCAACACAACAGCTCCACCTCCACTTCACTGCAGCGCCGGCCCTCATCTAGGTCACACTCCCACATTACTGCCCTCACCCTCCTACTACTACTCATGTCTGGGACTATTGCCCTCAACCCTGGCCCTCCTCTAGCCAACTCCTACCCTCAGAAGCGGCAGTCTAGCTTCTATGAAAATAGCCGTAACTCCCGCTGTCTTACCTCAATTCCCCTGACTCCAAGAGTCAGCCCCCCTCTTATGTGTGCCCTCTGGAATGCCCGCTCTGTCTCCAACAAACTTGCCTCCATCAATGACCTTTTCCTTTCCAACTTCCTGAATTTCTTGCTATTACTGAAACCTGGCTCCAGGAATCCGACACTGCGTCTCCAGCGGCCCTCTGCCATGGTGGCCTCCTCTGGACTCACTCACCCAGGTCGAGTGGATGGAAAGGAGGAGGTGTTGGACTTCTCCTCTCCCCAAAAAGCACCTTCCAGGTTCTTCCTACACCCCCCTCTCTTTCCCTCTGTTCTTTTGAAGTGCACTGCATTCGCCTATTTTCTCCTGTTCGTTTGAGGGTTGCAGTCATTTACCGACCCCCCGGCCCTGTGTCACGCTTCCTTGATGACTTCTCTGCATGGCTACCCTACTTCCTCTCCTCTGAAGTACCGGCAATCATCCTTGGGGACTTTAACATTCCAGTCAATGCTAAAACCTCAGCCACTTCCCAACTACTCAATTTAACCTCCTCCTTCAACCTAACACAATGGACACAAACCACCACTCACTCCAGTGGCAACACTCTTGACCTTGTATTCACCCACCTCTGCACCCCCTGCAACTTTTCTAGCACCCCTTTTCCTCTCTCCGATCACAACCTCATCAGTTTCACACTCTCCCTGTCTCCTACTGCTCACAACGCCAACCCACAAATAGTTACCCGCAGGAACCTTTGCCAACTCAACCCTCCCCTTTTTCACTCTGCTACTGACTGCCTTTATGATGAAATCAGTCCCCTCTCCTGCCCAGACAAAGCCATTGTCCCCCACGT
>BLSH010324264.1:181059-191559 GCA_018402905.1 Glandirana rugosa | reverse complement strand
TTATCCTCCCCGGGTTCCTGTCTCGGAACCCCGTGGGGTTGTGTCTCTCTGTCTCCTCGCCTCCTCTACAACAACAAACACTGTGACTTCCACGTGACTCTATCCATCCTCATCTTGGTCCTTTCTCGTCTCAGTGCATCCGGTTCTCTCACCTCAAATAACTCCTCCTCACCCACCAGTTGACACAGTTTCCGTCGTCTCTCCAGATTCTCATACTCATACCTCATGACCGGTAACCAAAATCGTCATACATCCAGCAACCACTCAAACTCATCCCGTCAAAGTCAACTCACAACACCCGCCTTCGGTCTAACATCCCCTGCCTGTTTGACTAACTTAAGACCCATTTCCCTGCTCCCATTTGCCTCCAAGCTTCTTGAACGCCTCATCTACAACCGTTTGAGTTGCTACCTCACTGACAACAGCCTTCTTGGTCCCCTACAATCTGGCTTCCGCCCACAACACTCAACTGAAACTGCCCTACTCAAACTCACCAACGACCTACATACTGCTAAAACCAATGGCCAGTACTCCATACTCATACTCTTAGACCTCTCTGCTGCCTTTGACACAGTTGACCACCCACTCCTCCTCAATAAACTCCACTCTCTTGGCCTACGTGACTCTGCTCTTTCCTGGTTCTACTCCTACCTATCTCAGTGCACCTTCAGTGTCACAAACAACAACATCTCCTCCGCTCCTCTGTCTCTCTGTGTTGGGGTGCCCCAAGGCTCTGTCCTTGGGCCCCTCCTATTCTACCTCTATACCTCTTCCCTGGGCCAGTTGATAACTTCCCATGGCTTCGTCTACCACCTCTATGCCGACGACACTCAGATCTATCTCTCAACTCCTCAACTCTGCTCCTCAATCTCCTCACGCATCACAAACCTACTGAATGACATATCGGTATGGATGTCACGCCACTTCCACAAACTCAATCTTTCTAAAACAGAGCTTGTAATATTTCCTCCTCCTCGATCACCTCCTCATGACTTTACCATTAAGATCAATGGCACAACCATTGGTCCTTCCACACATACCTGGGTGCTGGGCGTAATCCTAGACTCTGACCTCACTTTCAGCCCCCATATCCAATCACTGGCTAAATCTTGCCGCCTCAACCTCCGCAACATTGCAAAAATTCGCCCCTTCCTGACTAATGACGCCACAAAACCACTTATTCACTCCTTAGTTATTTCCCGCCTTGATTACTGCAACTCCCTCCTCACCGGCCTACAGTTACACAGGCTATCCCCCCTTCAGTCTATCATGAATGCTGCTGCCAGACTTGTACACCTTACTAACCGATCCACAACTGCTGCCCCACTCTGCCAATCCCTTCACTGGCTCCCCCTACCCCAGCGTATAAAATTCAAAATACTAACCACAACATACAAGGCCATCCACCACACTGCCCCCAGCTACATCGCCATCTCATCCACAGATATCACCCCAATCGTCCTCTACGCTCCTCCCAAGACCTCCTTCTCTCTAGCTCCCTTGTTACTTCCTCCCATGCTCGCCTACAGGACTTCTCCAGAGCCTCTCCCATCCTCTGGAACTCCCTGCCCCAGAATGTCAGGTCAGCCCCCACCCTGTCCGCCTTTAGGCGATCCTTGAAAACTCACTTATTCAGGGAAGCCTACCCCACCTCCACCTAAGACCCGTGCCTGAGCCAGCTCTATCAGTTCATCCCCTGCAGCCATTACCTTTTGTATCACCTCCCCCTCCCTTTAGACTGTAAGCTCTACGAGCAGGGCCCTCCTATTCCTTCTGTATTGAACTGTATTGTAATTGTACTGTGTCCCTTCTTTATTGTAAAGCGCTGCGCAAACTGATGGCGCTATATAAATCCTGTATAATAATAATAATAATAATAAAAAAAATTGCAATAGATCTATTTTGATTGGGTTGCACAAAAGTTATCCTGTCTACAAACAATGGGAATAGATTTATGCCATTTTTATTATTATTTTTTTTATTAGTAAATGGCAGATATCTGGGACTGCGACATTGTGGCGGATAGATCGGACACTTTTGACACTTTTTTGGGACCATTGACACATACAGTGTATAAAAATTCACTGATTACTGTATGAATGTCACTGGCAGGGAAGGGGTTAAACTCTAGGGGGCAATCAAGGGGTTAAGTGTGTTCCCTCAGCGTGTTCTAACTGTGTGGTGGCTGTGCTGGAAGGGGCATGACAGATCTAACTGTTCCCGATCACTGGGAACAGTAGATCAGTGTCATGTCTCCTGGCAGAATGGGAATCTGCCTTGTTCACATAGGCAGATCCCCATTCTGCCTCTGTAGAAGGCAATCGTGGGACGCTGGCGGACATTGAGTCCGTGGGACCCGCAGGCATGCTCCAGCAGCACACAGCGCACCCACAATACCTTGTATACGGACCGCCGTACAGCTACGGTGATTAGCGCAGGAGAGCTGACCTTCTGCCATATAATGATAATAATTATACGGCGGCTGGTTGGCAAGTGGTTAAAGTGGCACAAGAAACACAGGGTGATTGCAGCGCAGTATGGGAGAGAGAGTTGGGTGGGCCCTCTCTGTGTGACTGAGGTGACTCAAAAGTCAGGGGACTAAGGGGTGCCCCCTGAGGGTGCAGGCAAGGGATAGTGATGTCCCCAAGACATATGAGCACTGGATTATAGTGTTCAGTCAATGCAAAATAAGTCTATGAGCCGTGGCTATGGACATCCACTGTGGCAAACCATATGACCACTGGATAATTTGTTCAGAGTAAATGTATAATAAGTCTGTGAGCCGTGGCTATGGACATCCACTGTGGCACCAGTGGGGCTGCACCACTAAGAAGTAACCGAGCTTCTGTGAAGACAACAAAGAACAAGAGGGTGCGCCTCTAAGTGCAGTAGTGGTAAAAACTGTTTATTAAAATAAGGTTAAAACTACTCACAAAGGTAGTATGCAGGTGAGCCTGGCAGCATAAGCCACTGCTAGCTATGGGAGTCCTTGCAGGCGAGCTGATGGGATGGAGATCGGTCCGTCTGGCGATGGTGTGCTGGGAAGGAAGCGTCAGTGGCTCTCAACGTCTCCTCCTGCTGGCTTTTGGCGCGAACGACTGTTCAAACGACCGTTCGGTCCAAGCAGTCTGCGCAGACCGTGTGTCACATCCGTCAAGCAGCTGGTGAATGAATAGTTTGGCTTTTTACGCGTTGCGGGGCTCCGCCCCTTCTTCAGGCCGTGGTTGTAGGGTTCTTAGAGCAAGGAAAATATAAGGGCAAGGGCAGTGGGAGGGGTGCAGACTTAGAGCCCGCCCACTCCGAGGGGGTATTGCTGATTGGAGGAAAAATATCATGCTGCGGGAGTCCCATACAAAAGGTGTTTTAAAAATAAACATAATAATAATAATAATAATAAAGGATCTACGTAAAAAACATAATAACAATATATATCCACAATTAAATAAAAAAAAATATATATATATATATACATATATGTATACATACATATATCCAATATTAAACATATACAAATATATATATATATATATATAAACACATATAAAAGAACCATATATACATATATAAAAAAATGATAATGGCATATACAATATAGGGCTGGTTAAATGAAGTGACACCATAATAGACACAGGATACTAAACATATCGAACATACTGGGGCACAGAGGACATGTGGTAGCCAAAGGGCATGGGTAATGCTTAGAGCTGGTGAAGTCAGCTGTATCTGAGCTAGTTATTCTGATATAGGCTAATGGTGAGGTGGTGTTGGTGGTGGTGTTGGTATGAGGAAAAGGCTGGTTGTGAGATGAGATGGCAGGAGTATGAGTGCCTAAGCTGTAACTGTTTTTGCTCTGAACCAGCCTATTATATAAAGACATTACTGTCAATTTCTTCGTTGAGCCCTCCTGGGGATAAAAGATCTAAATGGTATATCCAGAACATCTCCTATTGGCATAGCTTCTTGTAGCGTTCAGCTGGGGGCAGGGTGCTGGATATAGCTTCGATGACCCTTCGATGTGTCAGGAAGTGTCTGGGCACACTGTGAATGTCTTTGCCACCTTCCACTAATCTCCGATGTTCTCCGAATCTTTGCCTCAGGGGCCTGATGGTACGACCCACATAATATAAACTGCAAGGGCAAGAGAGACAATATATTACAAAGTCTGTAGAGCAATTGTAGAATTGGGAGATAGGGTAAGTGCTACCTTTGATTGTGAAATGTTTCTGTCCGTGATTAACATGTTTGCAAGTCAGGCATAGCGTTTGTTTGCACTGAAACTTTTAAGTGGTTAAAGTGGAACTTTAGTCAGAAATTTAAGTCCTGCTAGATCACTTTAGGCTGGTCCCTTTTGCAGGTATAGCTGTAAAACATTAAAAATACATGCCTATACTGTTTAAAATCCAGTAATACACAGTCTCCACCTGCTCTGCACATGCTCAGTGGCTCTCTATTTTTAGGCGCTGTGCCAAATTTGTGGCCGATCTGCTGACAGCTTTAAGGCTAGGTTCACACCTGTCCAGCTGTGGTTTTCAGTCCGGAGTCTGGTGCGTTTATTTTCACTCGTTCAGGTACGATTCATGGCAAAGTTTTACTTGAATTCGCACCTGAACTGGACACAAAATCGCACAAGACTGTTTTCAAAAATAGACCCTGGTCGCCACAGGGATGTGTGAACCAGCTCCATTAAAAGCAGGTCTGGTTATGCGAAATGGATGCAGTTCAAAACGCATCCGATTCACATTGGTGCTGCATATGTGATCAGTTATGACACCAGACATTTGATGGTTTGACAGTTTGGTTAAGGACACAAGCAAATGTGACAGTCAGCAATTCCAGCATTCCAAGAATGTAACTGTTTTTTGAAAGCGTTAAATCATTAGGTTTAGTTTCACTTTATGATTTACTATTGTTCTGGGGCTCTGGGCTTCAGCAAAATGGCAGCCTCCAGCAAAAAGAAACAGAAGCAATGCTGGAGGCAATTTACAGCACACACTAATTTTGGCAGCATAATTATTAATGTGTAATGTATGTTCCTTGCTAAAGAACATTATTTTTTATCAAGTTGTTATGTGTAAAGTTCCACTTTAAGACAGGAAGTGTGTTACTGGCCAGATCACCAGGTGCAGATAAAGGAAAAAGAAAATAAAAAATACACCACTTTTAGGGTTATTTGTTAACTGCAATATGTTAAATGTTTGTTTTTGGGTATAGAGCGGGACTAAACCCTCCTATCATTTTCAGTGATGGGAAATGCCATCTTAGCCTCTGTTTGATCTTCAACTGCCATAATGCTGCACATGTGATCAGTTATGACACCAGCCATTTGATAGTTTGACAGTTTGATTGAGAGCACAAGCAAATGTGACAGTTACATTCCTGAAATGTAACTGTTTTTTAAAAACTTCAAAAATGATGGGTTTAGTTCCACTTTAATACTGCTGTTATATATATATATATATATATATATATATACACAGTTGTGCTCATAAGTTTACATATCCTGGCTGAATTTATGATTTCTTGGCCATTTTTCAGAGAATACGAATAACACAAAAACTTTTCGTTCACTCATGAAGGTGAAAGGAGGGGCAGAATGTACCCTCCGTCCACATATGGGACAAATGGTAGACAAAATAATTATAAATAAAGCAATGTTTTAAATTAAAAACAAAAAAAATTGGGGCGCATGCGCGAAGCCGATGCGAGCAGACGCGCTGGCATAAGGCTCCAGTCCTGAGCGGACTTCTCCAGCGAACAATCCACCAGCGGGTCCCTCATATTTCCCCACCGTGCACAGCCCACGACAGCGGAACACCAGGGGCACACATTCATGGTCCCTATAGGAGCCAAACCGAAGGTGAAGTCTCGGAACATCCGAGACGCCTTGACGAGGCCTACCCTAAAGATGGCGGCGGCAACAGCCTCACAGGCCGGATCACCGCGGTCGCCTAGAGCATCTCAGAAACCACACCGCTCTCAACCTCCACGCCAGGGTGAGTCAGACCATGATGACTGGGAGGCGCAGATTGACCCACAGACAGACGTTTTCGCTAAATTTGAAGCGATGCTACATAAGGCCTTAAAGCAGACCTCCGATCGTATCACCGACCAATTGACCAAAGAGATCAGAGACCTCGGCAGTAGGACAGCAGAATTAGAGGTGAGAGTCGATGATTTGGAGTGTAATACCCAGTTAGGATTAACTGAAATTGAAACACTTAAGGAAGAAAACTCAGGCCTACAGGCCCGCCTGGAGGACTTTGAGAATAGGGCCCGCCGATCCAATTTGAGGATCAGGGGAATACCTGAATCAGTGATTGACCTGCAAGCTACCATGATCGCTCTCTGCCAGGAGCTGCAGCCAGGTATACCGGTCGAAAGGCTAGAAATGGACAGGGTGCACAGAGCCCTGGCTCCACGTAAAGAAAACGGTCCCCCTAGGGACATAATTGCTAAGTTCCATTATTACCGTACCAAAGAACAGATCCTCTCAGCAACCAGAGGTAAACAATCCCTATCGTTTCAGGGGTATAATTACCAGATATTTGCGGATCTTTCTCCGATAACCATAGCCAAGAGACGCACACTAAAACCCCTTTTGTTAACCTTACAACAACATCACATTACCTACCATTGGGTATTCCCCTTTTCGGTCCGCTTTACATATCTGGAAACAAAATATATTTGCCGCACAGCTGCTGAATTGCGTGATGCCCTGCTTGATCTGAATCTAATGGAACGAAGCCCTACGAAAGAGCATTCCCGTAGACGCTCAGCCTCTAGCTCCCCCAAGAAGGACTCTCTCACCTCACACAAGAATAACCCCAAGTCCAATACCTCCACCTACAAACGTGGTCGATTTGAGCCCCCTACAGTGAATAATGAGGACTCCATGGACTGACCATCCATAGAGGAACTATAAATGACCAATGATCTTCAACCTTGGTGTCTCCCAACCTCTTCAGTCCACCTAACATTGCTGGACCTCTACCTACGCTGACACTTTTTCTTTATCCGTTAGGTATGCCCCAGCCCTTGCACTCAGTACCCAAAGACAATGGTGAACTCAGAGACACTCTTTTTTCTGTACCCCACATCTCTCCTTAAGCATACTTAAGATATGATTGCGAGGTTGCATGGCTCATTATTGAATGACTGATATATCTGCCAACCCAACGTATTATAACCTATGTCTGCCCGGCTTCCTGAACTATTCATACCACTTGTCTTCAATCCATACCCGGCGTTGTAGCCATGCAACCTCATTCCCCACCTCATCTGGTACTGAATCCTGCTATGTCAGAACATTCCCCTTTGGGGATCAATATCTTGAGACCGAATGTGTCTTCACTAGGGTGACTCACTCAACTGGCATGCTTGAATTATCTCTTAAGCTGTTATGTTTTTCTTTTTTTTTCCCGGTTAAGTACTTCCTTTTTTACAGGTTATGGTCCGAGACAGCGAGGACCCTAATTACCGTTACTGTTACTGTTACAGTTCTCTATTATAATGTTCGCACTGCTCTGGAGATGTCTGCTCCACGGACGCTCTTGAACCCCCAATGGTAGCCTCCGGTGACCCACAACTTATGTGGCCCCCCGGACGCACACGTGGTGCATACGGAGAGCAGGGTGACTGCCCTCTGATGTACCCCCCATCTCATACTTTGCTAATTATAACTTTAATAATGTTTATTACACATGAGTCTAATCTTTTTTCTTTCTCTTCTCTCCACTGCTCTCTATACTTACCTCCCCCTCCCCCCGGACCGATGGTGGCGTTGGAGACGGACCCTAGGAACAGGTACAGTGCTACTGCCTCCCCTCAAGTGCTATGGCCCCCTTAAATGTATGCTCCCTTAATGTGCAGGGACTAAACATTCCACATAAAAGGTCTAAAGCCCTACGAGCCCTAGCAGCCGCTAAAGTCCATATAGCATGCCTCCAGGAGACCCACTTCTCTTGTGCACACACTCCCAAATACCTAAGCTCGACATACCCCTTATTTTATGCGGCTACGGCCGACTCCAAAACCAGAGGTACACTTATAGCCTTCCACCGTTCTATACCCTTCACCCTTACCACTAAATGTGACCCGGAGGGACGCTACACCCTTGTCACTGGCCACATCTCTGATGTCCCCGTGACAATTGTGTCTTATTATGCCCCCAACAAGAAACCGAGCGCTTTCATGTCCCACCTCTTCAAAGTGATTGATTCCCATAAAATCGGCACAGTCATCATATGCGGAGACTCTAACCAAGTGATCAATTCATTTCTTGATAAATCACCACCCTCTCCTAACTCTCCCACATCCCTGTCCTCGCTGCAACACTTACTCTCGAGACACTCTTATGTAGACGAGTGGCGAGAAACCAATCCCACTAGCAAAAAGTTCACACATTACTCTTATCCACATAAGATGTTTTCCCGTATTGACCATATCCTTATCCCAGCTGGTATGACACCGGAGATTCTCACATCCACTTTGACCCCTTACACTTGGACTGATCATTCAGCAGTCCACCTCTCATTGGCGACCCTAATACCGCAATCACATGATACCACATGGTATATCAATGATACCACATTGTCACACCCGTCACACTGCCTCACCATAGAAACTGCGCTCAAAGAATACTTCGATACCAACTCTACAGGGGATGTCTCAGCTGTTACCCTTTGGGAGGCACATAAACCTGTTCTCAGGGGTAAACTAATTCAACAAGCTACCGTTCTTAAAAAGGAACAAAAAAAACTTTATCAGAAACTAGAAGCGGAATTCTCAGCATCGCACAATGCCTTCCAAAACACCCCTACAGACGCTAATAAAAAATGACTGGACAAGGCCACACTTGACCTTGATCTATTTCTAACAGACTCAGCCGCTAAATCCTTACGCAGATACCGACACAAACAATACATCACAGCAAACAAGCCAGACACACCTATGGCACGAGCGCTAAAAGCAGTCAATAACCCTCACCATACCATTCGCTTCAAGACTAGCAACCACACGTATACCAGCAATCCGGTTAAAATTTTGGAAATTTTCCGGGCCAAACTGTCCCAACTTTACTCACATTCCACCTCCCCGGACAACTCCATCCTGTCGGACATGTTCTCAAACATTTCTCTCCCTACATTGTCTAAAACCCAACAAGACTCACTCGACTCCCCTATTACAGAAACAGAAGTGTTACAAGCCATCAAACTACTTAAACCTCACAAACGCCCCGGCCCGGATGGTTTTTCCGCCAACTATTACAAACAATTCGCACACATCCTATCCCCAGTACACACTAATACCTTTAATACCATAAGACAAGGTAATGCGTTTAGGCCCGAGACGTTGACGGCTTCCATAGCAATGATACCCAAACCAAACACGGACCACTCTACCTGGTCAAATTACCGCCCAATTTCCCTCCTTAATCTCAATGTCAAATTGCTCGCCAAAATTCTCTCTACCAGATTAAACCACATGATCGGGGAATTAATCCATAAAGATCAAACGGGATTTATTCCGGCCCGGCAAGCTGGTGACAATATCAGACGTGCAATACTTCTTTCACACATCGCAAAAACTAGACGTATTCCTGCATGCTTTCTATCCCTTGATGTCAGGAAAGCATTTGACACGATATCCTGGAAATACATGCATTATACTCTCAAACACTGGGGGATCGGCGACCACTTTCTAACCTGGATTTCAGCCCTCTATGCTGAACCAAAAGCACATGTGAAATATTGCGGATATAAGTCTGCCACTTTTACCATTAATAGCGGGATTAGACAGGGTTGCCCTTTATCCCCCCTGCTATTTGCGTTATGCATAGAACCCTTAGCACAGCTCATCCGCATGCATCCTGACATCAGAGGGATAGAACATGGTGGCATCCACCATAAAATTAGCCTATTTTCTGATGATATACTACTTTTTATGACTACTCCACATATTTCTGCTCCAAATCTTCTTTCCCTTCTACATAAATTTGCTAACGTCTCAGGCCTACATGTCAACGCAAACAAATCCCAAATGACGAACATTAACCTTACTCCCCATGAGATACAGCATATACAGACTTCTCTCCCCTTCAGATGGGAACCCCATTCTATCACATACTTAGGCATTAAACTTACAGCCAATATCCCCTCCCTCTTCACAATTAATTACCTCCCCCTACTCAAAAAAGTGTCACAGCTACTGACCCAATGGTCAACACTGCCCATCTCCTGGATAGGAAGAATTAATGTCATAAAAATGACCATCTTACCTAAATTTCTATACTTATTCAGAGTACTCCCTATCCCCATACCAGCCTATTTTTTTCGCCTCCTACAAAAGAAAGCAGCGGCCTACATCTGGGGCTCCATAAAACCTAGAATACCTAAATCCACTCTATATATCCACAAGCTGCGTGGAGGTCTTGGAGTACCCAAATTCAACTCTTATTACTACGCAGCTCAGTTGTCACAACTCCCAAAGTTCCACGCAGTT
>BLSH010324264.1:162619-178831 GCA_018402905.1 Glandirana rugosa | reverse complement strand
TCAACTCGCTTGTGGACCTTCAAGCCCAAGACGACCAGGCAGGCTTGAAGCCCTGTTTCAGGCCCAGGCCTGCCTTGGGCTTGCTAGCGTGCCTGTTGCTTGGGGTAACTTTAGTTACCCCTGGGCTTGAAAATCCGTGTTTTTACCGACATCGTTTCAGGACCTTTCGGGGTCTCCCGACGTTTTCCTTCATTTTACCCCCATTCCCATCCCGTTCACGGGATGTTTTTTTACCCCTGTCCCTTTATTGAAATTTATAAAAATTTTTTTATTTTTGAATTTTTTACGTTTTTACCTCCACTTACACCTAGTAGAAGTTTGACACAGACTTTTCATAATTAATTGCGGTTCGTTGTCCGTGCGATCGTTCGGGTTCCGTCCGGACCCGGACTTTGTCCCGAAGTTCGGACGGACCAGCAGAACCCGAACTTCCAGGTGTTCGCTCAACTCTACTGTTAAACCTTAAACCAGAAACCTTAACCAAATCCCAATTTAAGTTGTTAATGCATCTCACCACCGCTGCAAAACAAACTATTGCAAAGGCATGGAAAACCCCTTGCCTCGTACTGCAAGAAACCATAGGTAGAATGAATAAAGCCATGTTACACTCTAAAATGCTTGCCATCGAGACGAACAGGGTCCGTAAATTTGAAGCTCAATGGCAGCCTTGGATCGAACACTGCCTCCCCCCAGAATTTCAGGAAGAATTGTTACTGCCGTTCTAATGAAGACATACCTACCTAACTCTGATGGGTCCCTATCCTCGCCGCCATGCTGGTCCGCCCGACATCCATCCCTTCCCCTCCCCTCCCTTCTTCTTTCTCTTACTCCCCTACTTCCCTATCTTATTCTCTCTGTTCCAAATTCTGCTCCACATATGGCATGTTTATTATAATTTGCTTTCTCGTTCTATGTTGGAATCCACTCATTCATAATTGATGTTCCTTACAACCACTGCAGACCAAAATGTCTAACCACAAGTACCATCAGTACAGATTCCCTACCAACAACTTCAATACCAACTGAGGGTAATTACTTCTTGTTGGGGATAAACCTTCACCCCTATGTGTCAGACATATTGACTTTTCCGACAGGCCTTGCGGAGGGGTAAGTGGGGGGGGGGCCCTGCCCTGATGGCACAGTGTGTACCCAATGGGGTGCCTCAGGACACGGCCCTTCTCAGGCCCAACGTGTGGACCTAGTAGCTATCTTGATCCTCTGACTCCATGTGATATTGAAGGTATTCCCCCATTTCTTGTTACTCATCCTATACCGCTCAGGTAGCCACCTTAATTGTTACCTGTACGTGTGTTGTAAACCCTGTTCAAATGTTGTGGTTCCGCCATTGTATTTGACCTGCTGTAACTATTATAATCTTTAATAAAATTTCTTAAATACAAAAAAAAAAAAAAAATTGAATTTAATAGGCAGTAGTAGTCAGCTGTACTTACCTAGGATTGGCTGATGATGCCTCTAACGGTCTTGGCACAAGTCTTGACCTATAAAAGAAAATGGAATGCATCAGCAGTGAAGCAGTCGGCGGGGATTTTGAAAGAAAAGCGCGTCCCGCCCTCCCTCCCTTGTAGCGGCTCAAGTTATGAGGTTTTCCCCATTTCTTATGAAAGGGGAGTTTTTGAGTGGTATTGTTTATGACTCGAGTTGGTAATAGTTGAGTTACACTATGCTGTTTTGCAAAAGAAATGATTTAATGCTTAGTTTCAAATGATGTGTTTTGAATATTAAATTTATAATAAAAAGACAGCTGCCATTTAATCCACAAGAAACTTGTATCCAGTGGTATACTTTTAAGTTATAGATTACTAGGTATTAAATATATATATATATATATATATATATATATATATATATATGTTCTGCCTATTGTCCCATGGTTAGTGTTTGGCTTAAGCCATTTATTATAAATCAACTGTGTTTATTCTTTTTAAATCATAATGACAACAGAAACTACCCAAATGACCATGATCAAAAGTTTACATACTCCAGTTCTTAATACCATGTATTGCCCCCTTTAACATCAATGACAACTTGAAGTCTATTGTGGTATTTGTGGATGAGGCTCTTTATCTTCCCAGATGGTAAAGCTGCCCATTCCTTTTGGCAAAAAGCCCCCAGTTCCTGTAAATTCTTGGGCTACCTTGCATGAACTGCACGTTTGAGATCTCCCCAGAGTGGCTCAATGATATTGAGGTCAGGAGACTAAGATGGCCACTGCAGAACCTTCACTTTATTCTGCTGTAGCCAGTGACAGGTCGACTTGGCCGTGTGTTTTGGATCATTGTCATGTTGGAATGTCCAAGTACGTCCTATGTGCAGCTTCCTGGCTGATGAATGCAAATGTTCCTCCAGTATTTTTGATAACATATTGCATTCATCTTGCCATCAATGTTGACCAAATCTCCTGTGCCTTTGTAGCTCACACATCCCGAAAACATCAGCAATCCAACTCTGTATTTCACAGGCCTTGTTGACCCTTTCCAAATACAGTGTTTATGGTTGTGGCCAAAAAACTCAATTTTCGTCTCATCTCTCCAAATGACTTTGTGCCAGAAGGTTTGAGGCTTGTCTCTGCGCTGTTTGGCGTATTGTAAGCGGGATACTTTGTGGCATTTGCGTAGTAATGGTTTTCTTCTGGCTACTAGACCATGCAATCCATCTTTCTTCAAGTGCCTCCTTATTGTGCATCTTGAAAAAGCCACACCACATGTTTTCAGAGAGTCCTGAAGTTATTTGTGGGTTTTTCTTTGCACCCCCCCCCCCCCGAACAATTTTCCGGACAGATGTGGCTGAAATTTTAGTTGGTCTACCTGACCGTGGTTTGGTTTCAACAAAACCCCTCATTTTCCACTTCTTGATTAGAGTTTGAACACTGCTAATTGGCATTCTCAATTCCTTGTATACCTTTTTTATCCTTTTCCTATTTTATACAGTTCAACCAACTTTTCCTTTGACAATTCTTTTGCTTTCCCCATGATTCAGAATCCAGAAACATCAGTGCAGCACTGAATGAAAGATGTCAGGGTCTGTCAGGAGTCCAGAAACTTATTGACCTTTTATACACACACACTAATTACAAGCAAACAGATCACAGATGAGGATAGTTACCTTTAATAGCCATTCAAACCCCTTTGTGTCAACTTGCGAAAATAATTGGTTTGGTCCTAGTTCAACCTCTCAATAGAGTAAACAGGGGGATCGTGTTGCCTCCCTAATACAAACAGAAAAACCAAGAAAGGGGGCCTGCAGGGATTTGGCACAACACTGATCTCCAAACAACACAATGAAGTAATAAAATATAACAATTTATTAAGTCAAGTTAAAATTGTATCACATGTAGAAAGTGACTGTATAGTTACAAAGCTGAATCACAATGAACACTAAAACATGAGTGAACCACTTAATACAGAATAATATTGTGGGAGTTAGCAAACCCTTAGGTATGAGATGTATCCTGATAGTTAGAGTTTGACTCCATATCCAACATGTTTTGGAGTTTTTTTTCAATTATTTCATACTCCTTCCTCAGGGAAGACTGTATATCGTGGTTCTGAAATATAATAACATACAGTAAGGGAATAATAATAGTATAAACAGTATATAGAATCATGATACATACATGACAATTATAATAGCGGCTATGTGTACAAAACGGCAAAAACAGACTAATGATAAAGGATATGGGTCTGTGCTGACCATAGTAACAGTGCTCACCTCAACATATAAGAAGGATGAAAAAGATCAATTTGAATGGTGATCAAACGCAGGTCAAACAAAAAAGTGACCCGACCAAGTTTCAAAAAAGGGAGTAGACGGTTAAACCAAAGGTTCCAGATATGCTGGGTTTGTACAATGAGTGGGTCCCCAGGATCTAAGTCCACCTCACCCTGAATTACCCAACACAACCTCCAAAAAAAGGCTTGCTCCCACAAGAATCCAAAAGGGGGGCTAGTCTGTCCACATCACCGTACCTGCGGACAAACAATGCAAATGGTGATTGGATGGATAGATAGATGATCATAATGTTGTGCCAAATGTGTTGATGTGTAGATGCCCCCAAAATGGATGAGGGTGTCCAAACCAACCTGTAGGTTTGGCCGCCCCCTTGGTCTGGTACCATCCGGTTTTTCATTCTATCGGAGGTGGCGGCCTCTGCGCGCGCCGGTGCCGCGGTGACGTCGGACGCGGCTGCGTCCACATGGTTTCCATGTCGGCTGGGCGGCGGCGTGGGACGCCATCGCGGCGGGGAATCGTCGGGGCAGTTGTCACGCCCCCAAGCCTTGCGGACCCTACAGGGGGGGTAACCAATCCGATGCGCATTTCCATGCGGTCGGAACGGTCCCCCCAGTGGTGATTGCAGTACAATTCCTATTTGGTTGTGTTCCCTCCAAATTTGGGCGGGATCTCCCCTATTTAAACGTGCATATTCAGACAGCATTTCAGCTGCTACCATTTCAAGATACCACTCAGTATGTCTATACTCTCTTGTTGATGGGTAAGTCTTTTAATTATACAAACACAGTTGGGTTTCCTCCCCGGTCCATTATTTAGATTTATTGGACAAACTTCTTAAGGGGATTTCACTGATAGGGTTATTTACCTACAGGTTGGTTTGGACACCCTCATCCATTTTGGGGGCATCTATACATCAACATAAATACCTAACGGCATAGTAAGTACAGATCATCTTCTCATACTAAAAGGTGACCCCTTCATGTGCAGTGCCACATTTGGCACAACATTATGATCATTTATCTATCCATCCAATCACCATTTGCATTGTTTGTCCGCAGGTACGGTGATGTGGACAGACTAGCCCCCCTTTTGGATTCTTGTGGGAGCAAACCTTTTTTTGGAGGTTGTGTTGGGTAATTCAGGGTGAGGTGGACCTAGATCCCGGGGACCCACTCATTGTACAAACCCAGCATATCTGGAACCTTTGGTGTAACCGTCTACTCCCTTTTTTGAAACTTGGTCGGGTCACTTTTTTGTTTGACCTGCGTTTGATCACCATTCAAATTGATCTTTTTCATCCTTCTTATATGTTGAGGTGAGCACTGTTACTATGGTCGGCACAGACCCATATCCTTTATCATTAGTCTGTTTTTGCCGTTTTGTACACATAGCCGCTATTATAATTGTCATGTATGTATCATGATTCTATATACTGTTTACACTATTATTATTCCCTTACTGTATATTATTATATTTCAGAACCACGATATACAGTCCTCCCTGAGGAAGGAGTATGAAATAATTGAAAAAAAACTCCAAAACATGTTGGATATGGAGTCAAACTCTAACTATCAGGATACATCTCATACCTGAGGGTTTGCTAACTCCCACAATATTATTCTGTATTAAGTGGTTCACTCATGTTTTAGTGTTCATTGTGATTCAGCTTTGTAACTATACAGTCACTTTCTACATGTGATACAATTTTAACTTGACTTAATAAATTGTTATATTTTATTACTTCATTGTGTTGTTTGGAGATCAGTGTTGTGCCAAATCCCTGCGGGCCCCCTTTCTTGGTTTTTCTGTTTGTGTCAACTTGTGTGCATGTTATCAGGCAAAAATCACCAGGGTATGTAAACTTTTTGTAACAATGATTTTTATTGAATATTGGAAGTTACAAGGAAGGGAAGGGAAAATCACTTATGTAACAATAGACAATCATCGGAGTAGTACAATCGCCATACAAATCTGACAGTAAGTCTAGTGCTTGTAGACAATGAAGTAAAACATTGCATTGTAGTTCTACAGTGAGCCATAAAATTGCGAGAAGTGCGGAGGAGAAGAGAGCTCCATCCACCGTCCCAGCACCCCATGTGGGATCAATCTGTGTCTGGGACAGGGGGCGGAGACCCACTGGCATATACTGTATGAGACTAGGTAGACTTTGTAGGCTAAACACTAAAAACGTAGAACCATTGGAATAATGGAAACACTATACCATAAACAGTAGGGCAGTGGGGGGGGGGAGGAGGGGATTGATGTCTTCCCTCTGGGACGGAATGCCATACCGGGGGGAGGGCACCAGGGGAAAAAGGGGGGACTTGCAGTCGTAGGATAGCAAACAGTATGAATGTGGTTGAGGGGACCTCGTCTGGATAAGCATTTCAATTACATGTCAACAGCCTTGTTGCTTGTGGTCCAGGAGGGCCAGTTTCGGTCAAATTTGTCTCTCGTAAGAGAGTTGATAGTTAACAGTTTTTCAAATGAATAATTTGTATTTACTTGTGTGATAACATCTGAAAGGTTTGGTGATTCGAGGGAACGCCATTTTCTGAGTATGAGGTTACGGGCAGCAAGGAGAATGTGAGTGACCACAGGTCTGTACAAGCATGGGAAGGAATCAATCCCTACGTTTAAGAGAGCTAGTCCCGGTTCTGGGGGAGTGATATTCCCAGTTATTGATGAGATAAGGCGAAACGTGTTCCTCCAGAAACTAGAGAGACTAGTGCATTCCCATAGAATGTGTATTAGTTTACCCACCTTACCACATTCCCGCCAGCAGTTTGGGGAATGGGAGGGTGAGATTAGGGAAAGTCTGTATGGGGTATAGTGCCATCTGTGTACGATTTTTAACTGCATTTCCCAATGAGAAGTGCATTTGGAATTTTTTGAGGTGGACAAGAGGGCTGCTCTCCATTCTTTGAGGGGGTATTCTTTGCATAGATCCCTCTCCCATTTTTGAATTGAGGGAATTTTTTGGATCAGGGTTTTGTTTTGTAGAGAGTTGTACACTAGGGAAATTCCTTTACGTTCGGGGCGATTGGAGATCAAGATTTTCCATATAGCTGTATTTACTTCCAGGGTAGGTAATGGGTTTTTAGTGAGGAAGTGATGGATTTGCATGCTGATAAATTTGGTTTCTTCTGGGAGGTGGAACTCCTCATGGAGCTGCTGCCATGATTTAGGTTTGGAATGAGATAGGAGTTGCTGAATACTCAGGATTCCACACTGTAGTAATGGTTTGGTGTAGAGGAAGGGGATGCACGCCGAGAGGAGATGAATGGGTAGATCTGGAAGGGGTGTTGGTTTGTCTACCGAGGCGTCCTTCCTAAGGGCCCTCCAGACTCTCAAAGAGGCGGCCATAGGAGGAGACATTTCAGTGGTGTCCCATTTTTTCCACAGGTCCAGCATGACAAGTGCTGGTAGGTCATGGGTTTTGGATAGTACCCGTTCTATGTCGACCCATAGGGGATTTTCTAATTTGGGGAACCAATGTTTTAGTTGGTCGGTGATAGTTGCCTGATGGTAGTGTAGGATGTCTACAAACCCCATTCCACCTGCTGATCTGCGCTTAAGGAGATTTATTCGGGCACATTTCGGTTTTTTATCATTCCAGATAAATTTTGTTAACATTTTTGTGAGGGGTTTAATGATGGATGGAGGGGCGTGCACGGGAAGGACCCGGAAGACATATAGGATCTGTGGGAGGATAACCATCTTAAAGACTGCCAACCTGCCTACCCATCCTATCTTCTCCTTAGGGAATGATTGGATTTGAGCTTGTAGTTTTTGAACGAGGGGGGTGAAGTTTGTTGATAAAATTTTGGATAATGGGGATGTTAAGGTAATTCCAAGATAAGGGATTCCCTTAGTACTCCATGTGAAGGGAAGAGAGTGTTGCAGTTTCTTTTGGGTTTGGGGAGAGACTCCCAGATCCAAAATCAAGGACTGTGCAGTTGACCTTATAGTAGGAAATGTCGCTAAAGGACGTTAGTATTTTGTGTGCTTGAGGAAGGGATGTTGATGGGTTGGAAAGGAAGAGGATAACATCATCGGAAAACAGGTTAATGACATGTTGTGTTTTTGAGAATTGGAAGCCTGTAATTGCCGGATCAGATCTTATGGACTCAGCTAAGGGTTCAATCATTAAGTTGAATATGGAGGGGGAGAGGGGGCACCCCTGTCTTGTTCCATTGGAAATGGAAAAGGGTTTAGAGGGGAGTCCTGAGGTGTAGACGTGTGCATTGGGGTTAGAGTAGAGGGCAAGTACTGCAGATAGAATCGTTCCCTGGAAACCAAACTTTGCAAGAGTGCTTCTCATATAGCCCCAGTGAATCCTATCAAACGCCTTCTCTGCGTCTATTGAAAGCAGCAGAGAAGGCGTATTTATACGTTCAGCAAAGTGAATTATATTGAGTATACGTCTAGTGGCATCTGACGGCTGCCTGCCCTGGACAAAGCCCATTTGATCCTTCTGGATCAGGGATGGAATCACCCTTGCAAGGCGTTTGGCCAGGAGCTTAGCATAAATCTTAACATCAGAATTTAATAGCGAAATAGGTCTGAAATTCGCTGGCGTGATGGGGGGTTTACCAGGTTTAGGGATCGTTACCACAAATGCTTTCAACATTACCTGGGGGAAGGAGGAGTCATAGGACGCCTTCACAAACACCTCCCTCAGGTGGGGGGTTAAAAATGAGCTATACACCCTGTAATATTCATTTGGTAAACCGTCTGGGCCTGGGGATTTGCCACAGGCAAGAGTCGACATGATCTTATTAATTTCTGGAATCGTGATCGGGGAGTTCAGATATTCCAGCTGATCTGATGACAATTTGGGAAGGTTGAGTTTGTCTAAGAATGCATCAATGGCTGGTTGAGGTGGTTGAGGGGTGTTGGGATCGAGTTGGAGATTGTATAACTCTCCATAAAATTCCGCGAATTGGTTTGCAATCTCCTGTGGGTTGGAGATTTTGGTTTGTGTGGTTGGGTGGATTAGGTGGGAGATTTTTGATTTCGTATATCCTTTTTTAATTTGGCGGGCCAGGAATTTGCCAGCCCTATTAGCGTTAGCATAATGAGTTAACTTCAACCTTCTCAAGTGTTTGTCATAATTCTGTAATAGGGCAGACCTTAGCTCGTGTCTAAGGTTCTGAAGAGTGTAAGACAACTTAGGTGATGGGGAGGATTTGTGCAGGGTTTCAAGGTGGCGTATATTGGCAGTAATGTCGTTAATTTTTTGATCGTGTCGTCTCTTGGCCCTGGCCCCCTGTTGTATAAGTATGCCCCTCATAAAGGCCTTGTGTGCATTCCACACCCCCTGTGGGCTAGAAACCGAGCCCACATTGGTGTGAAAGTACTCCTGTAGTCTTTGAGAGATTTCTTTGGAACAGAGAGGGTCCTGCAGGATTCTGACATTGCATCTCCACACTGGGGTCGGGAGGAAGTGCCCGGCCTGCCCAGTGTTATAGAGATGGCCGCATGGTCCGACCAGGTGATATTATAGATATGGGTTGCAGTTGCTGTCTGTAAGAGCCATTTGTCTGTCAGGATTAAGTCAATGCGTGAGTATACACCATGTCTAGGAGAAAAGTACGTGTAGTCTTTTTCATTAGCATGCTGGGACCGCCAGACGTCATAGAGGTCCTCTTCATGTAACAACTTCTGAAGGGATGATTTCTTTTGAACTAGTTTGGAGGAAGAGTCCATGGTGGGGTCAGGAGTGATGTTAAAGTCTCCACATATCAAGAGGTTTCCGTGTCTGATCTTGTTAATTTTGGTTAGGAGGTTCCGAATGAATTTGTGTTGTCTCGTATTGGGAGCATATACGGCTGCTATTGTGAGTGGTTGGGAGTTGATTTCACATGTGAGGATTATATAGCGTCCTTCGCTGTCTAGGATAGAGTCTTTCAGTTGGAAAGTGACCGAGTCTCTAATTGCTAGGAGTACCCCTTTTCTTTTTTTGTGCAGGGAGTTGGACAGGAATACATGAGGGTATTGAGTATGGGAGCATTTGGGGACTGCTGAGTTCAAGAAGTGAGTTTCCTGTATGCACAGGATGTCCGCTTGTCTATTGAGGGCTTCTTTCCACATGGAGTAGCGTTTGGCCGGGTGGTTTAGACCCTTAGTGTTCAGAGATAGGCAGGTAATGGCCATAGTTGGTTAATAAGTGGAATGTAGGTGTAGATGAGTTCGTTACTCACTGCGATAGGAGGAAATCTGTAGGTTGATTTGTCCTTTAAAGGCGAACACCTCTGTTGATGGATTTTGTTGAGCAGTGACAGTTCTTTAGTGTGCTGAAGCTGATCCAGGAGGTCCTTACTTTGGTATGGATGGTCTATGCAGAGGTCCTTCATTCTGCTGTGGTTTCGACTGCAAGAGAACATAATGGAAAGGGGGAAGGGAAAGAGGGTACAAAGGAAAAAGGGGAATGAGGATCAGAACAATATTAAAAAGGAAATCCTTGATGGATTTGAGGACTGGAATGCGTCCTACTAGGTAGCTGGGGGGAAAAGGAGTTGGATCCGATGCGACCAACCGGGAATAGATATAACACTGGTTAGTTTCAGGTCAGTGGGAGCTTAGGTTTTCTTTTTTTGCTGTTTCTTGTGGGAGACCACATGCCATTCTTGTTGGATTGCACACGGCTTGGGTCCTGGTAGTGTGGTTTGAGGGGGTGCTGGTAAGATTTCCCATTTTCTAAGGGTCACCAGTCCGTCTTCCAGGGTAGTAATTGGAATGGTAGCGCCGTTGTGGGTGATTAATAGCGTGGCTGGGTACTTCCATTTATGGGGAATCTGGTGGTTCCTTAAGGCCTTCGTTATGGTTAATAGGTTACGTCTCCTCTGGAGTGTGTGCCTGGAGAGGTCGGGCAGTAATTGCAGGGAGGCGTATTGTGGAGGGCGCTGATTAGGTTTTTTAAAAGCTTCAAGAAGGAGCTCTTTGGCTCTGAAAAAGTGCAGCCTAAGCAGGACGTCCCTAGGGACTTCTTCTGGCAGGAATGAGGGCTTAGGCACTCTGTGTATCCTATCTATAGTTGTTTCCAGGGTGGTGAGGCTAGGAGCTATGGATGAGAACATTTCCTGGGCAAAGGGCATCAGCTGCACTGGGGAGACTGACTCGGGGATACCCCTGATTTTCAAATTATTTCTTCGGGAGCGGTCCTCCAGGTCAGCTAATTTATCCCTGACCCATGATAGGTCCTCTGTTTGAGCGTTGTGTGCATCCACCATCATGTTGAAAGAGTCAGTGTATGTGCCCATAGATTGTTCTATAGTGTCCACCCTGTTGCCCAAGTCCTTAATATCCCACTGGCATTGCTGTACTGTCAGGTTAATGTCCTGCTGTATAGAGGTCCTCAGGGACATGAGCATGTCCTTCAATACCGTGTCGGAGACCGGCTGGCCTGTGGTGGCGAAGTCAGCAAAGGGGTCTACGGGTGTTGGCTGCGCGGGCTCTGCGGCGGTGATGGCGCCTGCTCCACTCACCTCCATCTCCTGCTGCGCTGTGTCCGTGTGCGGGGAAGTTGTCCTCAGCCTGGTCTTGGCCGGGCTTCTTGTGGTGGGAGAGAGGGCTGGTGAGGAGGCTTCATCTTTGTTTAGGAAAGGCCGCGGCTGCGGCCTTGAGCTGGTGCAGGGAGCCTCCGCCATTTTGCCTAGGCCTTGCGGCTGTGGAGAAGAAGCCGGATAGTTTCCCGAGCTGCGGGATCGGGTTCTTTCGTCTCCTCCGCATTCTCACTGCTATCCCTGATGTTGTGGGGTGTATTCTGCGGCTTCGGGCGAACTCTAGCTCCGCTGGCTGTCTTTTCTATCCCGGCGGTCTGACGGAGCTCAGGGCTTATGCGGCCATCTCCGAGCTCAGACGCCACGCCCCCCAGGGTATGTAAACTTTTGATCAGGGTCATTTGGGTAGTTTCTGTTGTCATTATGATTTTAAAAAAAAAAGTACGGCAGAAAAAGACTGAGTAGTCCATCGAGTCTGCCCCTTTTTATTTTTTTTATTTTTTTTTACTTTTTTTATTTTTTTTTTTTTTACAGAGTAAATTGATTTTATTGATAATAAATGGCTTCAGCCAAACACTAAGAGGGTCATTTACTATAGCGTGATTCTGCCTTTGCGCAAATTTTAACGTGCAAATTTGCCCTAATCAATGTGAACATGGAATTCACTATAGCCCTGAGGGAAAAAATACTCCCAGAATCAAATTCACTATAGCACCCAGACAACAGTGACTGACTAAAAAATGAATTGTGGTAGAAATAAGGGAATTGCACATGGAAATAATGTTTAGAGCATCATATGATCACCAAAATAGTTCTTAAAAATGTAGTATCTTGTTTAATGATGATCTGCTTTTAAATTGTTTAAAAAAGTGATGTATAACCTGAAATATTGAAAGTCTGAAAAGAGCAAAATTCCCCCTTTGTTTCTGACTATTCATCAGCACAACTGAGCATCCTCAGACAAGAAAATGCCCTCATTTTAACTCCCATGTCTTTTTTAGAGGGCACAATTGTAAATTTGCAAATTCGCGCTTGTCTATAATGCCTTCTTGAGAGGGTAAATTTGCGCTATATAGCCCAATGCAAGTTTCAGCCATTGATTCTAATGGTACAATTGTAACTTCCCTAAATAAATCCTTTTCATGTTGAGATGAAATGTATCTTTCTCTCAAAGAAATTGTCATTGCAACAATGTTGCTATTTCATAATCTATTTTGTTTTTAAGAATGTGTAATCTTTTCATGTTTTGGTAAAATATTGTTTTCTCTGTCTCTCGCTTGTTGCTGTCCATCTCACAAAAATCTTTTCCCAAACTCACACAGGTATCTTCACAAACCACAAACAATACCATTGCTGTTGCAATTTTAAAATGAGTCACAATTTTGTGTTTTTTATTTTATTTCCAAATGATCCTAATTTGAGCCTAAAAAATGTGAATGATATGTGTGCCAACATAAATAAAAATGTCATTCCAAAAAATCATATAATAACATCACTATTCTACACTCCAAGTACCACCAAATAGCACAGAATAAAGAAGAATAAACTCCTGACTAATGTAATTCCACCACCTATATGTCCAAAGAAATGCATTATATGTGTATTTATGTGTAGGAGGACTACACACTTGGCAGCCTGGTGGCTAACAGCTTAACGCTTCTACCTAGCAACACAGAGGTTCTGGGTTTGCATCCTGAGCATGGCGTTTCATGTAGAGAAGTTGTCTGTTCTCTCCATGTTGTTAAATTTAACTCATGTCCTTACCAAAATGATGCCTAAATGTAGTATTTATGTGTAGGAGGGTTCCACCACCATTGCAAATTGTGTCATATGTTTTCCACGGGCAAGGACTATAATCAACCTTAACATTTCCCAACCAGTAATAATTGCAGCCTCATACCAAGCAAAATGCCCCAAAATGAGAAATGTTCTAGAGCAGAATGCTCACAGTACTGAGCCATAACCAATCTTCAAAACAGATGGCATATGCCAGAAACAAGTTGTTCAGTGGTTATCTAGCCTTCCACAGTACATCTGCATTGGTTAATTTATTGCATCCCTGGGACTTTCTGACATCACATAGATGAATGCTCCATGAGCATGGCTAAGGGCTTAGCACTTCTGTTTAGCATCCCTGGGTTCATAGGTTCATCCTAATTCATCAATCCCAAACATACCATGTCCTGTAGAAAGGTATTCTGCTCTTCCTGTGTTGGTAAACATAACTCATGTCCTTCCACAAGTTATATATAAATATAGCATTTATGTGGATGAGGGTTCCACCATCATTGCAAATCTTGCACAATCTGCTATCTTGCCAAAAGTATTGGGATGCCTGCCTTTATACACACATGAACTTTAATGGCACCCCAGTCTTAGTCCGTAGGGTTCAAATTTGATTTAGCTGACCCTTTGTAGCTATAACAGCTTCTATTCTTCTGGGGAGGCTGTCCACAAGGTTTAGGAGTGTGTCTATGGGAATTACCATTCTTCCAGAAGTACATTTGTGAGGTTAGGCACTGATGTTGGATGAGAAGTCCTGGCTTGCAGTAACTGCTCTAATTCATCCCAAAGGTGTTCTATGGGGTCGAGGTCAGGACTCTGTGCAGGCCAGTCAAGTTCCTCCACCCCAAACTTGCTCATCCATGTCTTTATGGACCTTATTTTGTGCACTGGTGCGCAGTCATGTTGGAACAGGAAAGGTTCATCCCCAAACTGTTCCCACAAAGTTGGGAGCATGAAATTGCCCAAAATGTTTTGATATGCTGATGCCCTAAGCCTGGGTTCACATTAGTGCTATCACAGACATTGCATGTGATTCGCACCCGCACTGCAGGTGCCGATCACATGCGATGTCTGTGCGATGCAAGTTCAGCCATACAGTTGTATGGCTGAACTCACATTGGATTCGCAGAAAAAAAGGTGCTGGGACTTTTTTTTACTGCACCAGAATTGGATCGCATGGGTGTTCTCACTCATGCGATCCAATTGCTATCAGAATCCACAGTTCGCACTGCGATCTATGAACCGATCTGGGGGTGTCATTAATATTGTATTGACACCCACAGCGGTTCATAGAAGGCGGTGTGAACTGCTTGTGGGAGAGGTGCAATGCAAGAACCGGTGCTGGAATCATGCTGGTTCCTGAATCTTACCTATGGGAAGCTGGGCTAAGGCCGCTTTCACAATTGTGCGACCTGAAAGTCGCATGACTTTACCGCGATTTTGATGCGACTTGAAGCAATGCCTGTGTAATCTTGAGGTCTATCGACCTCAAGTCGCTTCAAAGTCGGACCAAAGTAGTTCAGGGGCTACTTTGAAGTCGCACAGATATGAATGGTGCTCATTGGAAATCATCTGGTAAGACTTGTCATTCGACTTTGCAGTCCCAAGTCGCAGGACAAGTTGCACAAGTGTGAAAGGGGCCTTCAAGTCGTTCCCCATGATTTTCAATGAGTACCATTCATATCTGTGTGACTTCAAGTCACAGTGACTTGAAAGTAGTCCCTGCACTACTTTGGTCTGACTTTGATGCAACTTGAGGTCCATAGACCATAGGGTTACACAGCTATTGCTTCAAGTCGCATCAAAATCGTGGCAAAAATCACGGCAAAATCGTTGTAAAATCATGCAAATTTTAAGTCATTGTGTGAAAGAACAAATCCTGAAAAACAATCCCACACCATAATGCCCCCTCCGCCAAATGATTTTGGCCAGTGCACAAAGCAAGGTCCATAAGACATGGATGAGCGAGTTTGACTGGCCTGCACAGAGTCCTGACCTCAACTTGATAGAACACCTTTGGGATGAATTAGAGCGGAGACTGCGAGCCAGGCCTTCTCGTTCAACATCAGTGCCTGACCTCACAAAAGTGCTTTGGGAAGAATGGTCAAACATTCCCATAGACACACTCCTAAACCTCGTGGACAGCCTTCCTAGAAGGGTTGAAGCTGTTATAGCTGCAAAGGGTGGGCCAACTCAATATTGAACCCAAGGACTAAGACTGGGATGGCATTAAAGTTCATGTGCGTGTAAAGCATGTGTCCCAATACTTTTGACAATATTGTGTGGGCTAACACATTTGCAAATAGTAAGTGTTCTTGTTCATCAGGTCCAATCACTTTAGAGTTAGACAGACATGAAGAGACAGATTGAATGACACTGGTGGGCGTGTACTTCCATTGGGCGTGTGTCTGTGTGCTAACAATACAACCTATGTTATATAAATGACTGCAATAGGCAGTTGGTTTGGCCTGAGAAGAGGCCATGTTATTCTCTGTGATTTTTGGGGGAGAAGGACTGATATTGTGCATAATGACAAACGCCCCACTTGGGTTGTTAGCTGAAATTCTTGTGCATTTTGTCCATCAAAAGTGTGGCTATGCCGTCAATGTTGTGTATTGTTGCTGTCTGACCATGCATTCATGGGTTGGGAGCATTTGCTGACCTTCTACTCTTTGATCTCATTGCTTAATCATGTACACAGAAATGCATCTTCCAGCAGAACCGTCACTAATGTATGTGTGTGGAATGTGGGGTGGTGGGTGTCATTGTTTGAATGTGTGTCTTTATAATATTTTGTATTTTTTAAGAACAACTGTTTTTTGTATTTTTGTATAATCTTGCAGCTAAACATTTGTTGGTGGTTGGTGTCTGTTGATAGTAGTTGTACTATGAAATGTGTAGCCTGCTATACACTGTGAAAGTAAAGCTGTGTCCACTATAAGGTTTGTAGAATTTTTAGATTGTAAGCTCCTATGAGCAGGGCTCTTAGAACCCAATTGCTAAATGTTTGTCTAAATGTACCACCATACATATTGTTTAATACTTTAATTCCGCTAAATGAATGTACATAATTGTGTTGTTGCTGTGCAAATAAATGTAAATTCTTAAGCTATTTGGGTTTTTTAAAATTATTTTTTAATTTGTTTTGGTGGTGGGGCGGGGGGGGGGGGGG
>BLSH010324264.1:147094-157578 GCA_018402905.1 Glandirana rugosa | reverse complement strand
CTTATAGCCATTGCCCTTCCTGTGAAGAGTAATCACCTGTTCTCTTGTCTTCCTGGACCATTATCTTGACCTCACCATGTTTGTAACCACACCAGTAAATGTCTAGGAGGAACTGAGTATCACAGTCATTTTAAAGCTGCCTAATTGGTGCTTATTAGGCTTTATTGCTGCTCCCTGATATCCACAGGTGTTTTCAATGCCTGATTGAAAACACTTCATCGAACCTCTGTTCTTCAGAGTGGTAGTCTTTAAGGGGTTGAATAATTATGTCAATGAAGAATTCACAAAAGAAACATTTACTACTGTATTACAAAACTAATTGATGTCATTTTAGTTGCATATGGTTCTTTAAGAAGTCCTTGTAGGATTTCATTCAGAATACAATTACAAATGTACACTAAATTCCCTAAAACCATTTACAGCATTGGGGGTTGAATAATTTTGAACACAACTGTATGCTGAAAATATGCAAATGCATATTTGCCAATTAGCCTATGCACATCAGTTTGATTGCTTCCATACTATGAATTGTTTACATGCAATGGTATGTACATATTCATTAATATTATGGTGTGGAATTGGAATAATCACACACTAGTTAACGTGCCTCCAAAGGTTACAGCTATGGGTTTGAATCCCACAGTTGTTATCACCACACATTGCATATACTGTATCTCGCAAAAGTGAGTACACCCTCACATTTTTGTAAATATTTTATTATATTTTTTCATGTGACAAATGACACTTTGCTGCAATGTAAAGTACTGAATGTACAGCTTGTATAACGGTGTAAATTTGCTGTCCCCTCAAAATAACGCAACACACAGCCATTAATGTCTAAACAGCTGGCAACAAAAGTGAGTACACCCCTAAGTGAAAATGTCCAAATTGTGGTTTATTATTATTTATGTCCAAATCACTGCTTGCACTGTATATAGAGTCTACACTTTATGTACTGTATATTATATATATATTACACTGCATAGGTATTAATACACTGTCTGCACTGTATATATAGTCTACACTGCCTGCACTGTATATATTGTCTACACTGAATTCACTGTACATATATAAATATATATATATATATATTACACTGTATATATACATCAATACACTGAATGCACTACATATATATATATATATATATATATTGTGACGTTATGCAAGGCGAAGTGGTAGACGGACGCTACCTGTCGCCTCGTATGGTTCTGGTCTGAAGATTTTGGTCCACTGGAGTCCACCAGTAGGTGGCTTAACTTACCAGGAAGAGAACACACTCTAGCTCTGACCTGGAACTCAGAGAGGGATCTGAGGGAGCTGTGTGTCTGTTTGGACTTTAAAAGACAAAGTTTGCATTTTGGCTTATGTTTTGTGGGTGTCGGGTGCCAGCCTCACACCGTATAGTTAGGAAACTATACTGTTTAGTTTAACGCCAGACGGCAAGGACTTACTTTCTGTTTTGTTTGTTTTTAACCTACAAACCTTTTACCAATAAACCTGGCAAGCTGCCAGGTTTTAAAGAAAGTTGCCTGCACGCTGACTATTTTCCTCAGGAAAGTAGATCCCCACAAGCTAATCTCCCACACGTGGTGGAGTTCAGCCGGCAACTCTCCAAGATGGTGGAAATGTTGAAGGCCCTGCTTCAAGCCAATGCAGTTCAGTGGGAAACCAACCGCCAGGTCGCAGAGGCCGATACAGCTCAGCGAGAGGAGAGTCGCCAGGCTATTGCAGCACAACAAGTGGCTCAACAGGAAATTAACCAACAGTTTGTGGTGGCCCTGCTGGAGTAAAAAAAGGGGCCCGCACCTCCAGTGACAGTGGAACCAAAGTTGGTACGTGCCTCTTACCAAATGCAGAAGATGACACCTGCGGATGACGTGGAGGTGTATCTCACGACTTTTGAAAGAGTCGCTCTTCGGGAAGGATGGCCAAAAGAACAGTGGGTGGGACTGTTAGCACCATTCTTTACCGGTGTACCCCAAAAAGCCTACTTTGATCTGGAACCAGATAAGGCCCAGGACTATAAGACCCTAAAGGCAGAGATATTTGCATGCCTAGGGGTCACCATGGCAGTCCGGGCCCAACAGGTGCATCAGTGGACCTACCGCACTGACAAGCCACCCTGCTCACAGATGTTCGACCTGGTCCACCTTACCAAGAAGTGGCTACAGCCGGAGACTTTGCCAGGTCCCCAGATTGTGGAGCGCGTGATCATGGACTGCTATCTATGTGCTCTCCCTGCTGCTTTGAGGAAGTGAATCAGTCATGGGGACCCCAAAACTGCCAACCAACTCGTGGACCTCGTGGAGAGATACACGGCTGCTGAGGACTTGTTGCACCCATCTGCACACCACTCCAATGTATCTAGGGTTGAAAGATCACCTGGCGGACCCGGTAAGACTGTTCCAGGATTCAGGGGCATGGGGAAATTTGGTAAGACTGCTAAGGTTAAAGAGACTGTGGGCCCTAGCCCTGGAGACTGGCCAAATAAGCCAGGAAGGTCTTGGGGACCCTGGAAAGGACTGGATATAGAGAACATACAGTGCTACTGATGCCATGTATTGGGCCATATTGCTGCCAATTTTCCCCTGAATGATGAACCCATGAAATGCGATTATACTTATACAGCATCATGTTCAAGTCGCATGAAGAAGCAAACATGTGTGATTTTTGTTGATGGAAAGCCAATCACTGCACTGCTTGACTCTGGTAGTGTGGTAACGTTGGTAAAAAGCAATTTTGTAAATCCTGCAACGTTACACCCTAACACTGTCAGGGTCATTTGCATCCATGGGGACACCCGTGACTACCAGACACCTTCACTGCTATATGACGCCCTAGTGGGCAGGGATTTTCCCCATTTTTGGAGCTTATGGGAAGGCACGGGGAGTCTGGAGCATAGAGCCCCCCCTACTGTAGAGGCATGGGAACTCTCACCAGACTAGGGTTGCCACATCATCCCTTTAATCCAGGACACATATGAATTACACAGGTTCTGAGGCCAATTTAATGCAGATAAGGCACCAAGTGAGTTTAATTACCACTTTAATTAGCCACAGAACCTGTGTAATTAATGTGTGTCCTGGATTAAAGGGATGATGTGGCAACCCTACACCAGACCCTTTTTGCCAAATGGAAGGGGAGACTGGTGGCAGGACCGAGGAAGGAGGAGACCCTCTTCCTTTTCCTGTACTGGCTGGGGAGCCGGAGGAGCTGCAAGATAGCTCCCATCTGGGGGCTAATGACCCAGAAAATGTCTCTGACCCTGACTGTGAGAGTGAACAGACTGTATTACCTGACTTAGGGGTCCAGAGAGAGGACTTCTGTACAGAGCAACTACGGGATGTCACTCTCCTTAGAGCCAGAGAAAACGTGAAGGTGATGGATGGGGAACCTGTGGATCCTAATTGGGGGGTGTCTTTTCCCTACATGGCTCTTAAAAATAATTTGTTGTATCAGGTGATGAAACGAGGGGAGGACGAGGTAGAACTGCTAGTGGTTCCGAAATCATTTTGCAGGATGGTGCTAGATCTAGCCCATGGACATGTAATGGGGGGACATCTGGGTATGGATAAGACCAGGGAGAGAATAACCCAGAGATTCTTCTGGCCCGGGTTGCATGCAGATGTCAGAGAGTATTGTGAATCCTGCCCTGAGTGTCAACTCTCTGCTCCCTTACCCCATTTTCGTAGTCCACTTGTTCCACTGCCCATAATTGAAGTGCCTTTCTAAAGAATTGGCATGGATCTCATGGAACCCATAGTAAAGTCTGCCTGGGGACACAGTAAATCCTGGTAATACTAGATTACGCGACCCGCTATCCGGAAGCCATACCCTTGCGGAACACCTAAGACTATAGCCAGGGAGTTGGCCCAGGTGTTTAGTCAGGTGGGGACCCCTAAAGAGGTCTTAATGGATCAGGGCACTACATTTATGTTCCTGTGTAACCAAGGAATTGTGCAGGATGTATAAAATCTCCAATCTCTTGGTCTACCACCCCCAAACGGATGGACTTGTGGAGAGGTTTAATAAAACGCTCAAAAGCATGTTTAACCACTTCAGCCCCGGAAGGATTTCCCACTTTAGGACCAGAGCACTTTTTGCGATTCGGCACTGCGTAACTTTAACTGACAATTGCGCGGACATGCGACGTTGTACCCAAACGAAATTTGCGTCCTTTTTTTCCCACAAATAGAGCTTTCTTTTGGTGGTATTTGATCACCTCTGCGTCATTTCTGATCACCGCTATAAACAAAAGAAGAGCAACAATTTTGCAAAAAAAAAAACTAATTTCTTACTTTTTGCTAAAATACAAATCCAAAAAAAATATATAAAAAAAAATTTTTTTCATCGGTTTTGGACGATTTACATTCTTCCTCATATTTTTGGTAAAAAAAATTGCAATCGCCATTTATTGATTGGTTTGCGCAAAAGCTGCCGTGTTTACGGATGATGAGAATTCATTTCTGTGGTTTTTCTTTTTTCTTTTATTTTTTACTAGTAATGGCGGCGATCTGCGATTTTTAGCAGTACTGCAATATTGGGGCGGACATGTCGGACCATTTTGACACTTTTTTGGGACCATTGGCATTTATACAGCGATCAGTGCTATAAAAATGCCATTGGCAGTGAAGGGGTTAACCTGGAGGGGGCGCTCTAAGGGTTAACTGTATTCCCTGGGCGTGTTCTAACTGTGTGTGGGCTGCCCTGGCTGGGGAAAGGGGATGATCACAGCTTCCATATACAGGAGGACTGACCAAATATAATATTGTAAAACCTATGTACTATAATGATGTAACAAATGTTACTGACGGCTTATATTTGATTAATAGATGAACATGAAGGGTGGAATTAATCCTGAAGAAGCAATGAAAATTGCAAAACGTTGATTGCTATTCCACCTGCATTTGCTTTTATGTATGACCAAATGTGTTGGTAAATACTATATTGGTCATAAGCTTGGATACGATTGTATCAAGTGTATTTTATACATGTATGTAATAAAGATTTGGTTTTAAATCTAAACATGTTGTGCTCACTTGGACCTAATGCCTATCCACATAAAGTCCCTAGGTACATACTCTACTGAGTTGAGTTGTGGTTACCCATATTTAATTTTCTTTTCACAGGAAGCCTGTGATCACCGCCCTTCCCCCTCTATGAGAATGGAGATCCGTGTTTACATGCACGGACCTCCATTCTCTCACTGCGGGGGGGCCATCACGGGTAGCCGGCGGTGGTCGAGTCCGCCCTACCCGCTCCCTGGCCCCCCCAAACACAGTGAGCGCCTCCGGTGGCGCGCGCTCACAATACTAGTTATCTCAGCCGCTGTCAGGTGACGGCGTTTTGTAATAACGAGCCATCTTGCCGCCGTCATGCTGCGGCGGGCGGTCGGCAAGTGGTTAAAAAGGTGATAGGAAAAGATGGGAGAGATTGTGATATATTGCTACTGTACCTCATGTTTGCCATATGAGAGGTTCCGCAAGCGTCTACGGGGTATTCCCTCTTTGAACTCTTGTATGGTAAACATCCCAGGGGGCTGTTAGATGTCGCAAAAGAGACGTGGGAAAGAGAGGTCACCCCATATAGAAGCGTCATTGAGCATATTTCCTTGATGCAGGATTGAATCGCAGCAGTCCTGCCCCTGGTGCGAGAACATATGGAGCGAGTCCAGAAAGCCCAGAGAAGGGTTTATAATCAGGGTGCCAAAACCCAGACTTTCAACCCTGGAGACAGAGTGCTGGTGCTAGGCCCCATGGTTGAAAGTACATTTCTAGCAAAGTGGCAGGGTCCCTTTGAGATTAGGAAAAGAGTAGGGGAAAAGAACTACAAAGTTTACCAGCTAGGGGAAAGGAAACCCGGGCAAATTTACCATGTGAATCTCTTAAAACCATGGAAAGACAGATAGACTTTATTGGCAGTGCCCACTCCTCAAGAGGACAGGTTATCCTTGACTCCGGACGTCCCCATAACTGAGTCCTTGTCACTGACGCATCAGTTTGTGTTTTGTGTTCAAACAGCGCTTGCACCCTCCGATGACGTCACAGGAAGTGACGAAACGCGTCAGATGATCACACGGTGCGAGAGGCCACGCTCAGCAGGTCTGCAAGCAGGAAGTGCAAATAGCACTCACCGCGAGCACAACCTTTAGAGCATTTCACAGACATTGGCAAATGTGTACTACAATGATGTTTGCACTGTGAAAAGTTTTGGCCAAATACATTTTTCTTAAAGAGATATACGATGAGTTATTCCTTTTTATTCCCACGCATGGAATATTGACCGCGGAGGAGAGCGAGAGAAAGCAGAGGACAACCATATCCTAAGGTCGGATTGTAGACCTAAAGCGCGATTTGACTCCTCCACACCGTATGGTTGGAGGGTCAAAGGAATCTGGTAAGCGGGGCACAACACCCTGAGTCATTATTTTTTCATCACCCAACACCCCAATACAGCACGAGCACTTTAAAGCATAAAGAATTGTTCTACTCACAAGAAGTTTGAAGCATTGATAGACTGGAACTGAAACAGCACCTTCACACTGTATACCACGGATTGCACACCAAATAATCGTTTGGCACAGAGCACAGCACTTTATCTGGACTTTATTTATATTTTTATATATTTTTATTTATATACTTATATATTTATTTATGGCATCTATTTGAGCGATGTGAATTTGTATGTGTAAAAATTGAGAGATCACTGTGAATTTTATTTTTGTTTTGTTTATGTAACCACTTATACACAGTAAGATTTGTAACATTTAAACAGAGAGTGCAAGCGCTGTTTGAACACAAAACACAAACTGTTCACACAAGTCACATTATCCCCCAAATATTGGGGCCACAGCAGCAGTCTGCACGCAGGATTTTGCACCTTATACCAGAGGATAAGCGCTGCCTAAGGCACATACACCTTTTAGAAAACCAACTAAGGAATTTATCAGTTAAAATAGAGATTTTTTCTCTTCCCTACCCGGACTGACCACCGTACTACAACATGATAATAATTACGGAACCAGGGGTCCACGTAAATGTAAAACCCTACCGAATACCTGTGGCTAGACGGGAGGCGGTGGTGAAGGAAATAAAAACCATGTTGCAGTTAGACATGATATAGGAGTTAGAGGAGTCCCACAGCACCTGGTTGAGCCCCAGTGCTGGTCTTAAAGCCCGATGGCACTATCAGATTCTATAACGATTTCAGGAAGCTGAATAATGTGTCTAAGTTTGACGCATACCCGATGCCGCGGGTTGACGAACTTGTGGACAGTTGGGAGGTGCCCGGTACATAATAACCCTAGACCTAACTAAGGGCTACTGGCAGTTCCCCTTAACAGAGTCAGCAAAGGAAAAAACTGTCTTTTCTACCCCTGAGGGGTCCTTCCAGTACAAGCGAATGCCGTTTTGGTCTGCATGGGGCCCCTGCATCCTTCCAGAGAATGATGGATAAAACCTTGAGGCCCCATTGCCCCTATACAGCCGACTATTTGGATGATGTGGTAATCCACTGTTAGGAGAAATCCTGCATCAAATTGGACTTTTTAAAACTATTTGCACGTTTGCACGCGCCTACGCGCGTGCATGCGTGCGCACGTGCGCACGCACCGGAGACGGCGCCAAATGGCTCTGTTTCAACTGAACACACCCTGCAGCAAGTGCTGTCTGATTTACAGCATTTAGTATGTGTTCCCGAGCAACCTGTAACCTGATTCTCTCTTCCTGTGACCCAGCTTGGCTGACCCTGCTGATTTCTGCCTGCACTGACCCCTGGCTTGTCTACGACCACTCTCCTGCCTGATCCTTCTGTACCTTTGCTGCCCACCTGTTGATAAACCCTGCCTGGACACGACCACACACCAGCCTATTCCTCCTGTACCGCACCACCAGCCTGTTGTCTGACCCAGCCTGTACGACCACGCTTGCAGTGCACGAGTGCACCAACGGGCTTCCCACCAACACCGGTGACCCAGTCTAACCCTCGTGCCATCCTGTACTCCCAAGCCACCTGTCTGCTCTACCAGGGGTTCCCGAGTCAGGGTAATAAGGGAGGTTGCCTACTGCTGAAGTCAGACTCATCCACCAGGTATGTGACATCCACAGTTCAGATTGGAAATCGCATCTGACCCGAGTACAAGCAGTTGTAGATTCTCTTAGGGTAGCAGGTTTAACAACCAACCCAAAAAGGTGTGCCATAGGCCTGGAGGAGGCCAAATACCTTGGGTATGTTATTGGTCAGGGGCTGATCAAGCCCCAGACCAATAAGATTGAGGCAATTCAAAAATGGCCCCAACCAGTATATAAAAGACAGGTTGCAAATGACTGGCCTGATAACCGTGGAAATGACCCCTCTTTCTCCTCCACCTCCTCATCCACCTGTGCCACATCCTCTTCCATCATGGCCCAAAGTGTTTTTTCAAGGAGACATAGAAGTGGGATAGCAACGCTGAGATCAGCGTCATCGGCACTGGCCATGTTGGTGGAGTACTCAAAACACCGCAATACGCTACACAGGTCTCGCATGGAGGCCCACTCGTTGGTGGTGAAGTGTTGCTGTTCCGCAGAGCGACTGACCCATGCATGCTGCAGCTGAAACTCCACTATTGCCTGCTGCTGCTCGCACAGTCTCTCCAGCATGTGCAAGGTGCAGTTCCACCTTGTGGGAACGTCGCATAGGAGGCGGTGAGCGGGAAGGCCGAAGTTCCGCTGCAGCGCAGACAGCGAGCAGCAGCAGGGTGAGAATGCCAAAAGTGGGCACAGAGGGCCCGCACTTTATGCAGCAGCTCTCACATATCCGGGTAGTTTTTTAAAAAATTCTGTACCACCAAATTCAGCACATGCGCCAGGCAAGGGATGTGCGTGAAACTGGCTCGGCCCAGAGCCGCCACAAGATTTTGCCCATTGTCGCACACCACCAGGCCGGGCTTGAGACTCAGTGGTAACAACCACTGGTCTGTTGTTCAATGCCCCTCCACAGCTCCTGCGCAGTGTGGGGTTTATCCCCCAAACATATCAGTTTTAAAACAGCCTGCTGTCGTTTCCCCCTGGATGTGCTGAAGTTGGTGGTGAAGGTGTTACGCTGAGCGGATGAGTAGGTGGTCGAGGAGGAGGAAGCGCAGTAGGAGGAGGAGGCAACAGGAGGCAAAGAGAAATGCCCTGCAATCCTCGGTGGTGGAAGGACATGCGCCAAATGGCTAGCCGCCTCAGGCCCACCCGCCACTACATTTGCCCAGTGTGCAGTTAGCGAGATATAGTGTCCCTGCCCGTGCTTACTGGTCCATGTATCAGTGGTTATGTGGACCTTGCCACAGATGGCGTTGCGCAGTGCACACTTGATCTTGTCCCCGACTTGTTTGTGCAGGGGAGGAATGGCTCGTCTGGAAAAGTAGTGGGAACCACGTACTGTGGGACAGCCACCGCCATCAGGTTTTTGAAACTGTCCGTGTCCACCAGACGGAATGACAGCATTTCAAAGGCCATGAATTTTGAAATGCTGGTATTCAGGGCCAGAGATCGCGGGTGGGTAGGGGGGTACTTCCTCTTTCTCACCAGTGTTTGGGAGATGGACAGCTGTAAGCTTCCATGGGACCGTGTGGAAATGCTTGGGGATGGTGGCGGACATGGTGGCGTTGCTGTCATATCGCCTGTTTGCTGGGTGGCAGGTGACACTGTCACTGTAGAGGTGGAGGAAGAGGCCAAGGCAGCAGCAGAAGACGAAGCAGGAGGAGGCCGAGACCTTTCTTGGATTTTGAGGTAATTATTCCAATGCAGCTTGTGCCTTGAATTTAGAGGCCTGGTCATTGGGGTTGTGCTCAGGTTGAGAACATTTATGGGTTATTATTGCACAGCTTGCAAACCACTCGTGTCTTGTCATCAGCACATTGTCTGAAGAACTGCCGCGCAGGGGAACGCCTTTGAGCTGCCTTTGGTGTGCTAGGTCCCAGGGTGCAGTGGGTAGTAGCAGGCATACTGTCTAGGGGACGCTCGCTCCGCTTTTGCAACCTGCTTCCTCTTTTGCTGTGCTGGTGCCTCTGTGCGACCACCACCTCTTCCTCCAAACTGCACATGTCACTCGCATGACCCTCATTCCATGTGGGGTCTAGGACCTCATCATCCTCCACATCATCTTCCACCCACCCTTCATCACTGCCCTCCTTGTCAGTCTGCACACTGAGGCAAGCTGCAGCAGTTGGCACCTGTGTTTCATCATCATCAGAGACGTGCTGCGCTGGTGTTTCCATGTCCTCATCCTGCAACAGAAGTGGTTGGACATCGGTGCACTCAATGTCTTCCACTTCTGGGGCAGCGCTATGTGGATGGCCCATGGAAAGCACACCAGGAGAGTCATCAAAAAGCATAAGAGTCTCTTTCGCTCGCAGGGGATCTGTCATACGGACGATGATGGGTGACGTGGGACCCTGGATCGTGTGGTTTCCGTCGAGTTTCCGCAAGGGGACGCGCCGTCAAGAAGTCTGTTAC
>BLSH010324264.1:134399-146321 GCA_018402905.1 Glandirana rugosa | reverse complement strand
CCTGTCTAATAACAAGTTTTTAGTAGAGGATCAAGATTTTCCCTTTAGAACTAGGAGATGATTTTTGAACATTAATCTGTCACTTACAGCAACAGCTAGAACCTCTCCCTTTAGAACTAGGAGATGATTTTTGAACAATAATCTGTCCCTTTAAGCAGAAGCCTCTACCTAGTGCAGTCAGATTGTTGTGTAATGCAGGGTTTGGTCTGCAATCTGTCACTCAAAGCAGCAGTATGTGAAATCTCAAATTACTCCCACAATCTGATAGTTGTGTACGATCGTAACGATCGTTGTGTTATGCAGGGTTTGATCTGCAATCTGTCACTCAAAGCAGCAGTGTGTGAAATCTCAAATTACTCCCACAATCTGATCGTTGTGTACGATCATAGCGATCGGTGTGTTATGCAGGGTTTGATCTGCAATCTGTCACTCAAAGCAGCAGTATGTGAAATCTCAAATTTCTGCAATCTGTCCCTCAGAGCAACAGTAGTAGTAATCTCAGGGTGCAGGATCAGATGTTAAAATGTCTGCAATCTGTCCCTCACAAAAACGCTGGCAGCTTCCTCTCCCTATACTAGTCAGAGTCTCAGAGAGCATGTGACTGCAGCATCAAGTGACTCCAGCTTAAAAAGAGGCTGGGTCACATGGTGCACTGGCCCATCACAGCCATGCCATTTGTAGGCATGGCTGTGATGGCTTCTAAGGGCAAACCAGTGAAACGCTTGTTGATTGGCTGCCCTGCAGCTATTCAACATGCGTGATCAACTACCAGAACCCAGAACCCAAACCTGAACGTTTTTTGAAATGTCCGTGTTCGGGTCCGGGTCCCGGACACCCCAACGTTCGGTACGGACCCGAACGTTACAGTCCAGGTTCGCTCTACACTACTCAGGAGTGACTCAAAGTGAATTACACCAAATCATATGCAATGAACATTTCACTTACACCTGAGGTAGCTACCTCCCTACAACAATCTTTTCCATACCAGTGGAATCAAACTTCCACCAAATATTTATGAATTAATCTCACAAATAAGTTTGAAGACTTGTACTCCAACCATTTCCCCCCCATGTTTTGAAAACTCGAGAACGACTTGAAGGCCTGGTCAAATAGAGGACTCTCTTGGTTGGGTAGAATTAACGCTGTAAAAATTACGCTCTTACCACGTTTACTATATCTATTCCGAGCTCTTCCGGTAAATATCAGAAAAGACCATCTCAAGACCTTTCAGAGCAAGATCCTCAGATTCATCTGGGGAAACTCAAGTTATAGATTCCCTCAAACTATTTTATACCGACACAGGAAAAAGGGAGGACTAGGGCTTCCAGCCCTCCTAAAATATTATCAAGCAGCCAGATTAGCTCAATTCTCCCTAGTCTACATGAGGGGCGAAAGACCAGAATGGATCCAAATCGAGAGGCAGGCAGTCCCAAATAATACACTAGATTTTCTCCTTTGGACACCCCCAAAAAAAAGACCCCCGGTGCTATCTCCCACCTTATCACACTCATTCTCCCTCTGGGATTCTCTGAGGAATCACCTAGAGCTTATTTCCCCCTTGAAACCCCTGACGCACATTTTTCACAACCCTGACTTTCCTCCTGGTCTTAACATATCAGCGTTCAAGTGGTGGCAGGACAAGGGGCTGTACCATATAGGGCACTTCTTCATTACATCAGGTCCCCTGTCTCTGAGTCAGTGTATAAACAAATTAGACCTCCCAAATTCTGAGAGGTTCAGATTCCAACAAATCCATCATTTCCTGCAGAAAATCTGGAAAAACAAACACCTTCCACCCAGTTCCATGACCTATGAGATGTGGTGTGGCCAAGCCATGGAACAGAGGGGTGGCATTTCGGTAATATACAACTCTCTAACACAGCAAGGGACGAAAGCCACCTATATGAATTGATGGGAGGAGGATCTCCAGTTCTCCTGGGACTTGGAGACGTGGCATTCAGCCCTTTCAGACTCTTTCCGAGGCATATTAAATACCACTCTTATAGAGGCCAGTATCAAAGTGATAACTAGGTGGTACCTTACTCCAATTAAGTTAGCCTCAATCTATCCCACAGCTGACCCAAGATGTTTCAGAGGTTGCTCACTCCTGGGATCCATGGCCCACATTTGGTGGGAATGTCCAAGGATTCGCCCTTTCTGGAGAAAAACTTTCAACCTCATTGATAGGTTAGTCAGTAGCCAGGTGCCCAGGTCTCCAGAGATAGCGCTCCTCAGCGCCCGCATTCCAAATCTACCCAAGTCTAAGAGAAAATTAGTACAATTTACACTTCTCGGGGCCAAACTCACTATAGCAAAATCCTGGAAAAAGTCTAAAATTTCCTTTGCAGCAGCAATACGTAAAATCTCTTGGATCATGTCACAGGAGAAACTATCCAGCATCCTCTCAGACACAATTGGAAGGTTCGAGGCTACCTGGGAACCTTGGGCAACTTTTGTGGGTATCTACTTTACTCCAGGTGAGATTCGGACGTCGAGTGTGAGTGCTCTGAACCAATTCTAGGTGCTCCTCAGCGTTGGCTCTGTTCTTCTCTCCTCTTTTCTCTTTCCGCTCTTTGTCTGGTATCACAACTTTGTCTTACTTAGATCCAACTATAATTGTTAATAAATGGGTAATCCCCTTCAGAATGACCTCAGAACATATCCTACCCTTCAAACATTTGCAGGGGTGGGAGAGGAATGGTGTCTCTGATCACATCCGGAGGGTGTTGCCTCCCCCGTCTTGGCACAGTATGTTCCCAGCTTGGGGTGCCCATGAGATCCTCCGCCACTCCATTCCTTACACAAAGAAAAGTCTAGCAGGTTAAAGGATCAGCACCCGCCCTAGTAAATAATAGAGGTAATACCTTCCCCTCCCACAGTAACAATTAGCATGTATAGGAGATGTTGAAGGGGAATTAAGGTTCTAGCACTCCTATTTACATGTTGTTTTTTCTGTTGATAAATGTGTTATATATATTGGAGACCAATAAGTTAACGACACGAAGTTCAACATACAGTGTAAGTCGTAAAGTTGGAATCCAGGCTGTTTTTACGCTATGCAATGACAATGTACGATCTCTCTTTTGTATTTGTTTAAAAAATCAATAAACACATTGAAAATAAAAATCGTTATCCCCTGCCTCTGATGACAGAGTTATTCCAGAGACTGAGATCTGCCCGCATTTTCACCAAACTGGATTTGAGGGGGGCCTACAACCTGGTGCGCATTAGAGAGGGGGATGAATGGAAATCCGCATTTTGCACCAGGTTTGGACATTTTGAATATTTGGTAATGCCCTTTGGGCTTTGCAATGCCAACATTTCATCAATGATGTATTCAGAGACTTTTTGGACATTTTTGTCATCGTGTATCTAGATAACATTCTGATTTTCTCTGGGTCCCTGGACCAGCATTGTGTGCATGTCAATCAAGTGCTGAAGAGACTTCGTCAACACAGACTGTTTGCTAAACCAGAAAAGTGTGAGTTCGAGAAGGAGAGCATCCAGTTTCTGGGCTTGATTATTTCACCAACGGGAGTTGAAATGGACCCACAGAAGGTGTCTGCTGTACTCGATTGGCCTGTACCCACAGACAAAAAGGGGGTACAGCACTTTGTGGGGTTTGCAAACTTTTATAGGAAGTTCATCAAGGGATTTTCCACCATTATTTCTCCCATTACGCAGCTGACCAAGCAAAACTCCCGTTTCTGCTGGAGCTCCGAAGCCCAAGAGGCTTTTGAAACCCTGAAGACGCTTCACTTCTGCCCCAATTTTGAGTCATCCAGATCCTGCACTGCCCTATGTCCTGGAGGTTGATGCTTCCGAAATCGCAGTGGGGGCAGTCATATCCCAGCGGCAGGGCATCAAGGACACACTACATCCTGTGGCATTCTTTTCACGGAAGCTCTCTCCAGCCTTAAAGAACTATGATGTCGGAGATCGAGAACTCTTGGCCATCAAAGCTGCCTTGGAAGAGTGGAGGTATCTGTTGGAGGGCGCAACCCATCCAATTCTCATAAGAATCTTGAATATCTACACACAGCCAGACATTTGAGACCACGACAAGCCAGATGGGCCTTGTTCTTTTCCCACTTTGTGGCACATATAATTTTCTTTTGGTGGGGTTGCATAAGGGGTCAAACTCTTTAGCAAGTAGCTACAGACCAATAGGCTTAACTTCTACAGTCACAGATACTTGATAGCTTTATAAGACTACATAGAATGTTTTTTTGCTAGAAAAAATATTTTAAGCAATAGACAGCATGATTTCACAAAATACTGAATTTGTCAAAGTCAAAATTTATCAGGAAGTGTGCAAAAAACATAGGCAAAGGAGTGGCTGTGGATATATTATACTTGGACTTTGTGGAAGTTTGTGACACAATTCCCCACACATGGTCAATTGGTAAGTTAAAGTCTATAGGCTTAGAAAATTCAGTTTGTAAATGGATAGAAAACTGGTTAAAAGGTGTTATTCACAGAGTAGTGATTAATGATTCATCATTAGTGGTGTATCCCAAGGTTCAGTGTTGGAACCTTTATTTTTAACCTATTTATAATTTATATAGAGTTTGGAATTAAAAGTACCATTTCTGTGTTTGCAGATGAAACCAAGTTGTGTAGCAGAATAAGGTTCATACAAGATGTCTCCAATTCATGTAGCTAATGAGGTTTATTCTTGACAAATATTATGCACTTGGGGCCTAAATTATAGGCTTACCTATAGATAAAAGCAAAAGATGGAAGTTTACTTCCACTTTAAGTTATCAATGATCCTAATTTTTAGGTGTGATCCCATTAAGTTGACTAAAACAGATGTTAAACTCACTATCCTGTAATTGACAGATTCTACCTAGCTACCCTTGTTGTGGATATGATTAGCTGTCTCTGTTAAGGGCCTAACAACTATGCCTTGAGGTTCTCTTAGAACTCTGAGATAAATAACATTAGGGCCTATTGCTTTATTAAGCTTTAACTGAGCCAGTTCTTCTGCTACCTCTGTCTCTAGAAATCTTAAAAATGAACCATTGTTACTAGAACCAATATGATCCCCCAACTTGTTATTGTTAGTACAATCTATTTCTGAGAAGACTAAAGCAAAGTAATTGTTTAAATGATTTATTACATCCAGGTCTCCACAACATAGGTGTTGTGCCCAGTTTTAATTTTAATGATCCCATTGTATTTTTTTCTTCCATTTCTGATGTACCTAAAAAAGATTTTGTATCCTTTCTTAATCGATGTAGCCATTTCCTCCTCTTTCTGTGCTTTAGCAGCACTAATAATGTGTTTGGCCTCTTTTTGTCCATTTTTATACCTTTCTACAACTACACCACCTGTTTCCTTGACTCTTCTATATAAGAACACTTACATATCAATTGCCCACATATAGGCTGTATCCCTGATAAAATTAGCATGACATAAGCTCCCACACTATTCTTATGTTGCTACCCATATGAGGTGGTCATCCAGGGTGCACCAGATGGCTATCTCACCATTTGTAAATGTGGAAATCAATGTGACCTGTGTGTCTCTCACATGGTTTGTACAACTTCACCTCATGCTTGGCACATTTACTGGGGACATGCTGCTTTATATTAAATATGCCTGACTCTGAGGGACTCATCAAGACAGACATTTTTCTGAGGTGTATACATTTTTGGAAAAGAAAAATTATAGGAAGCAAAATATGGGATCACATCTAGGAGGGCACAGATATTTGTCACTAAATGCAAAATGTCTTTATGATTTCATGTTGTGTCCTGGGCATGACTGAAGGGTATATGGACATGTGGAGGATTGGATGTGTGGACCAACATGATTGCAATTTGCTAGATAGAAATCTAATTTTGAAACCGCTTTAGAGAAGATGTAACATTACACAAGATTGTTTTAATCTCTCTCATCCAATATGCTACCACAAGTGACATCTTTCTTAAAAAACTGGATGCAATAATAGCAAACATAACATTTGCACAAAAGCAGAAAGCTAATATACAAATACACATAGAAACATGAGGTCCAGGGCAGTGTTAGTTAAGAGTTGAGCAGAGCTCGGCAGCTATAACAATAACCTAAAAACACTATTGGCAGGAAAAATAATGTTATCATAAATTGGAAATTCAGAGATATTAGCACATTGTTCCTCATTGCTTGTGCAATAATGAGGGCAGCTTCACTGCCCACAGGCTATGCCACTCACAGAATGTCAGGGTACAAAATAGTTTTTGCACAATGCCCCTTATAACTTAATATGTACGGTTCAGGCTTTTATATAAAATGTGTTTTCACATTCTAAAATAAATTAGAAAATGTTAAAACATTTCAGTCTAAGTTTATTATTGCTCTTTAGTAGTGGAAGGGTCTGGAAGATAATTAACATTCAGCATCCCTTAAAGTGACAGGATGAAATAGCTTTGTAAATGTTTAATTAAATTCAAGACGTAACATTTAGAAGTTGAAGATACCAATCAGACCTTCCCTGTTCTCTGCCTAGCCAGCTGCAAAATATAGTAACTTCTAAGCAGTGTATAAAACATAGTGCTCAATTCACTTTATTAAAATATCCAATAATAATTGATTTAAAGGCAATAAAGCGTGTTCATTAGAGGGTTTATATTCAAGAAATATTGAAAGTATACCTAAAACTGTCACTTTTATTGTGAATGAACAGGATAATATGATTTGAACAGAGTGTGATGATACTCAGGATTTGTCCTGCAGCTTTCTCCGATAGCTCGTAAAGAGCTGAAATTTAATATGATGCTTTCAGTCAGTTTAATTGAAATTTAATTGCCACTTTGGGCAGAAGGTTTAGAACTGATCAATAAAATACTATAGTTCTTTTGCCTTGGCACGAGATTCTCCTTTAGACAGGGCCTCTACCACCATCAGAATGTTACCCGCACATTAAATCTGGGACATTTGTTAAAGGAAGCTAAAAACCAGAGCTTGTTTATGATTCCGAAGCAAATGTTCTTGATTTATGATAGTTAAAAGCTAATTCCAAACAAAATTAAAAAAAAAAAAGTAGTTTCTGAAAGCAGTTGATTTATAGTTAAATGTCTTAAGGGCCCATGATCGATGTATTCAGAAATCCATTAGATCCCAACATGGCTGTGGTTGTTGCAAGGCAAAAAAGAGATGTTAAAACCCATTCACCGTAACTTACCAATCACAAGAAATCAATGCTTAGATGGAACTACAAGATTTTTAAGCGAGGCAAGTCACCACTAATGTTTCTGTGTCTAGAGTTGTGATGGCCATTGTCAGCACTGGGCTGAACCACAGGATTCCACAAGAACTGTTGGTAAGGCAGCCATACCCACTAAAATTTGGTGGCCTGATGAAAAATGATTCAGACATTTCAAACTTCATCTTGCAAAAGCAATAACATAAGTTAATTTAATTGTCTGCTTATTCATACTGTTAACTACATTATTTGATGATGTTATACAAACACATACTGTATGAAGTCAAAGGTGATGTCATTGAAAGTAATAGTGAATGTGCTTGGTTATAATATGTCTGTTATATCTGAAAAAACACAATTGCTCTTCATAGGACTTTAAAGGCAACTTTAAGTTCTAACTAAAAAATAAGATATAATAACATTTATTTTCTTGGTTTAAAAGATTTGAACCACATAAATTACATCACATATTACATAGTATAAACTATTGTACAAAATTCTGTTACAACATCATGAAATGTTATCCAAATGGTATCCCCCACAGCTGATGATTTAGCTTGCAGTTATTAGATTACTGGTTGGCCCACTCAGCTTAGGGACTCCAACGCGTTTCAAAATATTTATAACAAATTATCTTTTTCCAGGGATAAGATACCACTTTGGAATATAAATTATATTTTACTATCCACATATTACAATGTATACATAGTTCAGCCATCATGATACAGAACTTACATAATTAGTCGCACCAGTCCTATATGGAAAAAGGAAAATCTGGATCCATGTAAATAGCCTGCCAAGTCATCGGGAAGCCCATAGGTGCATACAGAGACCACCACTTATTATGTAGGCTGTTAACGCATATAGAGTACAATGATGATAAATTCTACTGTTTCCCATTCGATTTCCATGGCATAACAATTATTATTGTATCAAAAATGAATTCATCAATTTAGGCCGATATATATTCTTCTACATATTTTTTGGTAAAAAAAAATTGCAATAAGTGTATATTGATTGGTTTGCACAACAGTTATAGCATCTAGAAAATAGGCGATAGATTTATGGACTTTTATTTTTTTTATATGTTTTTACTAGTAATGGTGGCAATCTGCAAATTTTAGCGGGACTGCAACATTGCATATCTGACCCTATGTGACACTTTTTGGGGACCAGTGACATTATTACATTGATCAGTGCTATAAAAATGCATTGATCAATGTATAAATGAAACTGACAGGGAAGGGGTTAACACTAGGGGCAATCAAGGGGTTAACTGTGTTCTCTGGGTGTGTTCTAGCTGTAGGGGGATGGGCTACCTGGGACAACAAAGAGATTGCTGTTCCATATCACTGGGAACAGCAGATCTCTGAGATGTCCCCTGTCAGAATGGGGATCGCGGGTAGCCCACAGTTTCACATGCACCGACCGCCGTATGGTGGTTCATGCAGGAGAGCCGCCCTGCCACAGTATAATTAAGGCTGCTGGTCAGCAAGTGGTTAAATGATGCTGCCAATGCGTAAGTGAGCTCACACACAAGGCCACAAGGTTTGTGACCTTTCCAGGGGATGTACTTATAGGTATTATACTACACTATTACATATTCCAATTATACCACTGCTCAAAAAAAAATAAAGGAACTTTGAAAACACATCAACCTACAGAGGGCTGAATTCAATGACAGCCCGAAAATAAAAGTGAAAAAATGATGCAGCAGGCTAGTTAATTTTGCTGAAATATCATTGCAGCAACTCAAAATTGTACACAGTAATTTGTATGGCCCCCACGTGCTTGTATGCATGCCTGACAATGTCGGAGCATGCTCCTAATGAGACAATGGATGATGCCCTAGGGTATTTCCTTCCAGATCTGGAGCAGGGCTTCACTGAGCTCCTGAACAGACTGAGGTGCAACCTGGCGGCATCGGATGGAATGAAACATAATGTCCCAGAGGTGTTCTGTTAGATTTAGGTCAGATGAGCATGGAGGCCATTCAGTGGTATCAATTCCTTCATCCTCCAGGAACTGGCTGCATATTCTTGCCACAGGAGGCCAGGCATTGTCATTAACCAAGAGGAACCCAGGACCCATTGCACCAGCGTAGGCTCTGACAATGGGTACAAGGTTTCTCATCCCGATATCTAATGGCAATCAAGGTGCCATTGTCTAGCCTGTAGAGGTCTGTGTGTCTGTCATGAAACCACAGTAAACATTCTGTCATGAAACCACAGCAAACATTCATGTCTTATCTGTTGCCTACCTTTGCTGCATGTGTTCAGTTAAAGGCCAGCCTCCCTCACCTGTGTGCTTTAGTAGGCCCTCTTCAGCTGGTCTCCACTCCAGGCCTTAATTGGGAACAGGATATAACACCTGGCAGTGCAAGCCTGCATTGCTGATCAACGTTTGTCCATGTTTGGCTTGTGTGTGGTTGCTCCTTTCATTTGCTCTGAGTCTTATTCTGTGTACCGATCTTTGGCTTGTCTGACTATCCCTGCCTGCCTGATACCTCGATCTTCAGCTTGTTCTCTGTTTCTCCTGTCTGCTTGTAGCCTTGACCCTTTGCTATTCTTCTGACTATTCTTTGCTGTTCCTGTGCTGCTGCTTCCTCTCTTCCACCTGTAGCCAGCCGAGCATTAGCTAGGGGACTTAGATCCAGTTGCAGCCAAATCCATCCTCACCACTAGAGGCATTGGTGAACACCCACTGGCTCTTAGACATCGCACCCTGGGAAAACCGATGCACTAGCTCCCTGTGTTTCAGTGTCCGTGCTCCATGGGGTCCTCTTCTCATATCAGCCGGAACTCATTAACCGCAGTCAGCCATAGTTGTGACAGTGTCCCTCCATGGATATGCCTCCCTGGACCATCAATGACCCCCCACCACACAGGTCATGCAGAACAATGTTACAGGGAGTCACTAAGAAAAATTGTAGCGCTCGGCACAATATCAATATAAAAACAAAACCCCTGAAGTGTTATGATAGTGAGTGCAACAGTGAAACTATTTAAAAGTAACAAACATAGAATAGTTCTCATGAAGAAGTATCAAGTGATAGGATTCAGGTGATCTCCCTCCTCTAGTGCTTCAATCACCTAGTGCAACCTAAACCAATGTCAGAAAATTGCACTCACCAGATATAGTTGCTGTCTATCGAATAGAACAACAAAAATCACATATGATAAGATCCAGGTCATCAGAGGTATGTAGTCATCATTAGCTCACATTTATCTCCTCTATCTGAATCACATGACCCCCTTCACAGTGTATCCAAGTGCATGGATCATGACCACAAAGTTTTATTTCTCATGGTAAAAATGGCTCAGCATATCCCATCCATAATAATAAGTCACCAATGACAAAGAAGAAAAAATCTCATGGTGCAGTATTTATTGGTGAACCAGCATAAAAACAACCATATAAAACAATTGTGCCTATAGCACTTACATAAAAAAGCCACTCCAACCAGGGACATGCAAGCTATCTGGTGAGTGCATTTTTCTGACATTGGTGGAGGTTGCACTAAGTGATTGAAGCGCTAGAGGAGGGAGATCACCCTATCACTTGATACTTCTCATAACAACTATATTATATTTGTTTCTTTTGAATAGTTTCAATGTTGGACTCGCTATCATAACACTTCATGTGTTTTGTTTTCATATTGATATTGTGCCGAACATTGCAATTTTTCTTCGTTCATTCAGTCATTGTTATTACAGTGTTTTGTATATCTAAACCAGGGGCAGCCGGTCTATAAGGGGCGCTTTGGCGCCACCTCCCCGCTGGCTAAAAAGAAGAAAAGAAAAAAGTCAGCCCCCTGCAGGAGGCGCCAGTACATTGACTTTCTGTTTTTTTTTTTTTTCGCCTCCTTGGCTGTCACCTGACAGCCAAGTAGTGAGCTTATTGGTCAGCCATTAAAGACTATGTGTGTGCGCTGAACAGCGCTGAGCCTGCGGCTCAGTGTGATTCCCGCTCCCACAAAGACCCCGACCGATGACCGAGCGACGGATTGAAAAGGACAGCTGCTCTCTGCATGCCGATCTCTGCAGACTCACAGCCTGCTTGTCTGCATGCCGATCTCTGCAACACTCCTGCCTGCCTGCCTATTTGATGGGGTAAGTGCGGGACTTGTCCCGACTTTTGGGGGGGTCTCTGCAATGTACCCCACCTGTGATACTGCCTGCAATGTGCCCCCACCTGTGATACTGGCTGCAATTTACCCCACCTTTGTTATTGCCTGCAAAGTGCCTCCACCTGTGATACTGGCTGCAAAGTGCCCCCACCTGTGTTATTGGCTGCAATTTATCCCCACCTGTGATATTGGCTGCAAAGTGCCCCCACCTGTGATATTGGCTGTAAAGTGCCCCCACCTGTGATATTGGCTGCAAAGTGCCCTGACCTGTGTTATTGGCTGCAATTTACCCCACCTGTGATATTGGCTGCAATTTACCCCTACCTGTGATATTGGCTGCAATGTGCCCCCGCCTGTGATACTGGCTGCAATTTACTCCACCTTTGTTATTGGCTGCAAAGTGCCTCCACCTGTGATGTGTCCAGTCCCGTGAAACGTCGGTTATAGTGTCCACCCCCGTGAAATGTCGGTTATAGTGTCCACCCCCGTGAAACGTCGGTTATAGTGTCCACCCCTATTTAACGTCGGTTATTGTGTCCACCCCCGTGAAACGTCGGTCATAGTGTCCACCTCCGTGAAACGTCCGTTATTGTTTCCACCC
>BLSH010324264.1:105662-120085 GCA_018402905.1 Glandirana rugosa | reverse complement strand
AGGAGACAGTCTAGTGAACGATCAATACTATGAGGAATCTCAGCTAGAACCAGTTTCCTCCTTGGGAGTTACCGCGAACTTACTTAGAGAGGACTTATTGGGTCAAGTAACGTGTGACGATCTTTTCCTTTAGTTTCTTTACTATTACCCCTCCAAGGGGGGGTTGTGAAACCCGTCGAGTGTTTCCCCAATATTCTCCTTTTTAGTAAGTTAATAGTCATCACAACTCGCTTGGGCCTGACATTGCAAGCCCAGGCATGGCTTGAAAGCCCACAGGCACCGTGCCTGGGCCTGGGCCTGTAAAGTTTTTAGCAAGCCCAAGCCAGGCCCCAAGACGATAAAATGAGGTGCACAACTCTTCGACGTCCCGTCGGTTAGTTGTTCACAAAGTGACCAAACGGGAATCTTCGGTAGTGTCGGTACGGAACCCGAACGATTTTTGAAATGTCCGGGTCCGGGTCCGTGCCACGGACACCCGAAAGTTCGGTACGGACCCGAACGTTACAGTCCGGGTTCGCTCAACACTACTGATAATTGAATGATTTTTCCTCTTATAACCCCTTTGTGAGCTGCCCAAAGTGTTGGGGGGGAACCTCCCCATTATCATTTCTTTGATTTCCTTTTCTAGCAGTGTGCAATGAACTGGGTTATTCAGGAGAGATTCATTCAAGCGCCATTGAGGGTTCCTCCTTTGACCAAGATCGACTCTAAGGAGTATCATAACTAGCAAGTGATCTGACAGAGGAGAATCCTTAATAGAGGATTTGGAAACCAGAGGAGAGACCGAGGCTGGAACAAAAATATGGTCTATTCTTGCCATGCTCTTATGTGGTGCTGAGAAATGAGTATAGTCCTTAATCCTATGGTTGAGTTCCCTCCAGATATCTATGAGCCCCAACGAGTAAATATGTTTAGGTGGCCTAAGCTTACGAGGAGGACCCGTGCCCAATTTATCAAGCATAGGGTCTAAAGCCATATTAGAGTCACCTCCCAGTATTACAGTCCCCTCTAAATGAGGCATGATGAGATTGAACAAGCCATGAAAAAACTTGGCTTGACCATGGTTTGCTGCATAGTATGATAAGAAAGTATACATCAAACCCCCTATAGTCCCCCTTAGAAAGATAAACCTGCCCTCGGGGTCTTTGATTTCTTGCAGGGGAGTGAAGACTAAATGTTTAGCGAAGAAGATTCCTACACCTCCAGTCTTATCTGGAGCGCTTGCTAGAAAGAACTGAGGGTATTTGGAGTGAATGTACTTGGGATTATAGTGATCTGGGAAATGGGTTTCTTGAATCATGAGTATATCCAGGTGATTAGAGTGAGCTAGGTTGAAGTATTTTTTCCTCTTGACAGGGGAATTAAGACCCTGTACATTATGTGTTGCTATTCTCAAAGAAGATGGGGGATTAGCTGACATGGTTACTGAATGAGGAACGAACTTTATGCATCACTGACTGAGAGCTTACCTGCCTCCTGGGCTGAGAAGGAAGCGACTTGCCGAGCGCGGAGAGAAAGGAAAAATCCCACTGAGTTCCATTGCTTAGTTGACTTCCCTGGTGCCTGAAGGGGGAGAATGAAGAGAAGGGAGTAAAAAAGAAGATCAGAAAAAACAGAAAAAAACAGAAAACATAGGAGGGGGGCGGCAGTACCTAGCCGCAGATCCCCTCAGGTTCCTGGTAGAGAGGGGTCTATAGGTCACCCTCACCATCAGGAATAGGTAGTACTGTGCCTAAATGGCAGTACCGCATCCGACTATGAAATTACCAACAATAGTATCCCAAAGTCAGAGGGAGGTGCATGATGTTCCCCCCAGCCAAACCCTTAGAGCCGGAAAAAAAAAGGGGAAAAGTTAATACTATTGGATTACCCAGTAAATACAAAAATGAATAGAGACATGAACTAAACCTCCAAGACTTCTGGGGTCCCTCAGCTGGCAAGGCTGCAGACTCCCGCAAGGCCCCTTCGGGACCTGCTTTGGAGTCCCCTCCTGTACCTTAACACCTAGATCAGTCAAGGCCAGTGGGGACCGCCACATTATACAAAACCGAAGAACAGTAAATAAATGCGAAAGGCTATAAAGGACACCCTGCAGAAGGCCCACCCCCCCGCCCACCCTCCGAGAGGAACATGACGGAGGGGAGGAGGGCGACCGAGCCAACAACAGGCTGCCCCCCCAAAAAAAGGGGGGGGGACAATGTTTAAAGCATAAAATGTAAGAATCAACAGTTTTGAAACAGTAAACAGTGAGCATAACCGAGACTCAAGAGTCGCCCACCCCAAAGAGCATCAAAAAGGAGGGACTAAAATCAAAAAGTCAAGGGGGGTGGGAGAGTGGGAGTCCTTGGCTCGCTTTTGTTGTTGCCTTCGCCATAATGGAGGAATGGAGCTCTGAGGCGATGGCCTCTTAGAGGAGCCTACGTTCCTGTGGGGCTGGGTAGAGGAAGAATCCAGGGAGATGAGGTTGAGCCCAACCAGCAGGTGTTCCCCTTCTTGGAATGTAGAAAAGCCCTATTTCTTGCTTTTGTGAATGAAAGACAGGCGAAATGGAAAAGACCACCAGTATTTGATATTTGACTTGGTAAGAACTTCCAACAGAGGCTTCAAGGATCTTCTCTTCTGGATGGTATATGGGGACAAGTCGGCGAAAACTTGGATGGCGTGACCTTGTATAGAGAGATTGGAGGAGTTCCTGGAGGCCTTCATGATCTCCTCCTTTACCCCATAAAAATGAGGTTTCACCACAATATCTCTGGGGAGACCGTCAGTCGGAGGTTGGAGTGCTCTGTGAGCCCTGTCCAGTTCAAGACGGTGTTCAAATTGTAGCGTCTAGAGCGATTTTCCAGGTAGTCTATTTTAGAAAAGGCGGACTCCAGTTGATCCTGGAGGTCCTGGATACGTGCTGAGTTCTGGTTAATTCTAGAAACCGATTGCTCTGTTTTATGTTCTATCGCGTCTATCCTGGACCCCAAACCCTGAAGGTCAGCTTGGATAACAGAGGTAATTTGAGAGGCTGTTTGGGCTAGGCCCTTAGATAGCATTTTAGAAAAAACCCTCCATCATCATCATCTGGATGTCGGAGTGGGGTACCTGAGCTTGGAGGCTGGATAAGTCCAACAGAGGGTTACCAGAACCTTGCTCCTTAAGAGGTGTAGTAATGAGTTTGTCTAATGTCCTTTCCAATAGAGAGATTGTGGACGCTGGGGAGAGGGTCTGTGCTAAGGTTTGGGCTCCGGGGGGGGGGCCCTGGAGAGGGTAGAATTTGAGAACCTCCCTCCGATCCAGCCTCCATCTCCTCCGTACCCCCTAAGATTGGTTGGGCCCCTGGAGGTATCTGTGGTCCTTTTGAAACCGGGGTGTCAAAGCCCGGCTGACGAGGTAGTTCGCGCCTTACTGCACCCGCCTGCATAATCCTCAGTATGAGAGGTGACCCAAAAAAGTATAGAGATGGGCCTGATCACAAAAGATAAAATAAAATTTTTTATATGACTTGAAGTGAAGAGGGGGACAACCCTGAGCAGGGCTGCCAGATGGGAACAGTCTGCTCTATGGAGGATTCTTGATGTTCCAGCAACCAATATGAGTCAGATAGGATACCTGTTGACTGCTGACAGTAATATGTACCTAGAGAATGGAGGGTAGTGGGCCCAAGCCACGGCCTAGATTAGGAATCCCTGCCCCAGAGATCACTCATTCCATCTGTTAGGGCCTGTTGGGCCTGTGATCTTTATAGGAGGTTCCGCAGGCTTTGAGTAGGGTTATGACTGGACCTAATCTGTGCCACAGAGCAAGGCCTCCCTGAACCGCCACCTCATACGTGAAGGCGGCGATAGTAGGCCCAAGCCGCGGCCTCGATTAGGGGATCGGGTCCGTGCGCAGCGCCCAAAGGTGACTAAACGGTTCCTCACCGCCCGCGAGCTTCCCTGTAGCTGCTCCCTGCTCCCAGGTTACATGAGCGGGTAAACCGAGCTCCGCTGCAATGTTAAACGGCTCCAGGCGGCCGAGGGGAACCGGAGCTCTAGGCTCACAAAGCCGCCATAGGAACTCCGCACATGCGCACTTCAAGTATATGCTTTTTACAATTGTTTTCATTTATACTTGGGTATGAATGTTAAAGAAATTTCCATGATGTATAAACTGAAGAGGACCTCCAAAAACATATTTTGGCACTGAAATTCTGGAAGTTAGCATGTGGCCAATGTTTTTTTAAGTAGATTTGTGTCCAGGTTATGTCCATTAAAATATTTACATATTTAACAAAAAGTAATACTGTCTTTCACTGACCTCTGGAACTGCAAGCATTGTGGAGCGGCAATTCAACTTCAAAGTTTGCAGTAAATTCTCCAAATTTTTGTCTTGCAGTAGCATATTTTGTCCTCCATGCCAGTGGTGATTTGGCAGACTGTTTTAGCCTTCAAGTTTCGGACATAAGCACAGAGCAGGTAAACAGAAAGGGTTTAAAGCACTGGGCTCCTGGGTGTGTGCAAAAGGACACCTGGCCCCCCCCCCCCGAAAGGTGCCAAATGTGACACCTGGGGGGGGGGGGATCCGACCAGATGAAGTTCCACTTTTGGGTGGAACTCCACTTTTTAAGTTCAAAACTGAAATGTAGAAATGTAACCTTTCCAACAAGTTTGGTGCAAGAAATGTGTTTCATAAGTGTGACAAGCAAATATTTTTTGCCAATTTTTGTGAACATAATAATCATTATCATCATAATCATCTTTATGTTACAGTACATAGTGTCAACCTTCTCTGCAATGGTCACTGGTACTGTATATATTAGGTACTAACACTTCCTCAGGAAAATGTTTACCTTTTGAACAATTCCTGCAATGATAGTATTCAGTACATGAATTCCTTTTTTTATTTTACCTTCCACCTTTATTTAAATAATCTCTACATGTACATAAAAACCAACAGGGGTACAGGGGTTGTGCAAACCATATACCACTGCCGGGTGTGCTTAAAATGGTCAGCTTTTATTTATATAGTTTCAACCATTTTTTCAAAAGAAAAACAAACTGTTGCTGGAGTTGTGTATTACTTCATTTATCACTTAATGTAGGTTCTTTTAAAAACTACATGTCCATCTAGATTGACAATAGTTAAGCATGATTTTACTGCAGAATGAACAGCTTTATCACCTTGGCAGGTCACCTCATAATGCAACTGTGTTACTGGAGGGGTTCTCAGAAAAGCAAAAAAGCAAAAAAGTATCAGTTTAGATATGTCTAAGGCACAATAATTTAAAGTGAAAGTATGGTCAACATTAAAAATGTAACTTATGATGAAGTCTATCAATAGCATTAATACAGCATTGTAGCATAGTTGTATTGCTTCTTGATCCTGTCAGTAAGTCTGTTATTTTTCAACATCCTTTAACAGACCAAGTTGTTCAGCAAAAATGGCAGTTAGAGGGTTGAGACAAACCATTTAACATTGACAGAGGTGCTTACAATGGTCAGCTTTTATTGAGTTAGTTAAAATCTTTATTCCAAATGTACAAAAAAAACTTAAATGTGTTAGCTGGAGATGGGCTGTCATTTTTTGTCACTTATGTAAAGTCCACTTAACACTACCGTCTCCACAGATTCAATCCTCTGCTGTCCAAATGTGGCTATGTTGCTCTACAGATATAGTGGAAGACTGAGCAAAGCCACTGTAAGTCAGGAACCGTGTTGCTGGCTGGATTACTAGGTGAAAATAAAGAAAAAAAGGCTAAAAAAGAGAACAAATGCAGCCATCACATCTAAAGACTGATAATACAGTTGTGCTCATAAGTTTACACACCCTGGCAGAATTTATGATTTCTTGGCCATTTTTCAGAGAATATGAATGAGAACACAAAACCATTTCTTTCACTCATGATTAGTGTTTGGCTGAAGCCATTTATTATCAACCAACTGTGTTTATTTTTTTTAAATCATAATGGCAACAGAAACTACCCAAATGACCCTGATCAAAAGTTTACATACCCCAGTTCTTAATACCGTGTATTGCCCCCTTTCCCATCAATGACAGCTTGAAGTCTTTTGTGGTATTTGTGGATGAGGCTCTTTATTTTCTCAGATGGTAAAGCTGCCAAATTCTCCTGGCAAAAAGCCTCCAGTTCCTGGAAATTCTTGGGCTGTCTTGCATGAACTGCACGTCTGAGATCTCCCCAGAGTGGCTCAATGATATTGAGGTCAGGAGACTGAGATGGCCACTCCAGAACCTTCACTTTATTCTGCTGTAGGCAATGACAGGTCGACTTGGCCTTGTGTTTTAGATCATTGTCATGTTGGAATGTCCAAGTATGTCCCATGCGCTGCTTCCTGGCTGATGAATGCAAATGTACCTCCAGTATTTTTTGATAACATACTGCATTCATCTTGCCATCAATTTTGACCAAGTTTCCTGTGCCTTCGTAGCTCCCACATCCCCAAAACATCAGTGATCCGCCTCCGTGTTTCACAGGCCTTGTTGACTCCTCTCCAAATGCAGGGTTTATGGTTGTGGCCAAAAAGCTCAATTTTCATCTCATCACTCCAAATGTCTTTGTGCCATAAGGTTTGAGGCTTGTCTCCGTGTTGTTTGGCATATTGTAAGCGGGATACTTTGTGGCATTTGCGTAGTAATGGCTTTCTTCTGGTGACTCGACCATGCAGCCCATCTTTCTGCAAGTGCCTTCTTATTTTGCATCTTGAAACAGCCACACCATATGTTTTCAGGGAGTCCTGAAATTATTTGTGGGTTTTTCTGTGAATCCTGAACAATTTTCCTGGCAGCTGTGGCTGAAATTTTAGTTGGTCTACCTGATCATGGTTTTGTTTCAACAGAACCCCTCATTTTCATTTTGAACACTGCTGATTGGCATTCTCAATTCCTTGAATATCTTTCTATGCTCCCTTTCCGGTTTTATACAGTTCAACTACCTTTTCCCGCAGATCCTTTGACAATTCTTTTGCTTTCCCCATGACCCAGAATCCAGAAACGTCAGTGCAGCACTGGATGAAAGATGCAAGGGTCTGTCAGGAGTCCAGAAACTCATTGATCATTTATACACACACACTAATTACAAGCAAACATATCACAGGTGAGGATGGTTACCTTTAATAGCCATTCAATCCCCCTTTGTGTCAACTTGTCTGCATATTATCAGTCCAAAATCATCAGGGTATGTAAACTTTTGATCAGGGTCATTTGGGTAGTTTCTGTTGCCATTATGATTTAAAAAGAGTAAACACAGTTGATTGATAATAAATGGCTTCAGCCAAACACTAATCATGAGTGAAAGAAATGGTTTTGTGTTCTCATTCATATTCTCTGAAAAATGGCCAAGAAATCATAAATTCTGCCAGGGTATGTAAACTTCTGAGCACAACTGTATAGTACATTTTTTTGGTCTTAGATCTTCTTTAAAAATATAAATGGCAAATATGGCTGCACCCTGTGTTTATCAACAATTACAAACCATATGCATAAAGAATCTGTAAATATTAGCATTGGTATTATTTTCTCATGATCAAGTTCATCTTTTTTTTAAACATAATCTCAAAAACCAATAAAATGACTATACAATCCCGTTAAAATGAAGCAGTTTATTAGGTTACCAAACAGTGCTGAAATCCCCAATGTTCCTGTTTCACACCTAGTTCAAACCTAAAAGTGGTTCTAAAGGCAGAAGGTTTTTTACCCTAATTCATTCTATGCATTAACCACTTCAGCCATGGAAGTATTTACCCCCTTCCTGACCAGAGCACTTTTTGCGATACGGCACTGCGTAGCTTTAACTGACAATTACGCAGTCATGTTACGTTGTACCTAAACAAAATTGACGTCCTTTTTTTTACCACAAACAGAGCTTTCTTTTGGAGGTATTTGATCCCCTCTGCATTTTTTATTTTTTGCGCCATAAACAAACAAATAGTGACAATTTTGAAAAAAAAACAATGTTTCTTACTTTTTGTTATAATACATATCCAATAAAAAAAAAATACATAAAAAAACAAATGTATTCATCAGTTTATGCTGATATATATTCTTCCTCATATTTTTGGTAAAAAAAATTGCAATAGAAGTACAAGGTGGGCCATTTATATGGATACACCTTAATAAAATGGGAATGGTTGGTGATATTAACTTCCTGTTTGTGGCACATTAGTATATGTGAGGGGGGAAACTCTTCAAGATGGGTGGTGACCATGGCAGCCATTTTGAAGTCGGCCATTTTGAATCCAACTTTTGTTTTTTTACATTAGTAATAATAGCCAGTAACATTGCCCCCACATTAGTAATAATAGCCAGTAACATTGCCCCCACATTAGTAATAATAGCCAGTAACATTGCCCCCAAAATAGTAATAATAGCCAGTAACATTGCATTGCCCCTGCCCCCTAATAGCCAGTTCAACAAACCTCACTGTTGTTGCAGATGCACGCTCTGGTAGGATCCACGAGCAGAGGGGTGATGGCGTCAGCGCGCACTGCCGCCGGGGGTACCAAGATGGCCGACCGATCCGGAGCTAGGCCAAAGCCGCGGCCTTTCCTAAGGCCGTGGCGGCGTTGCGCTTCGCGGATTCTCGTTTCCGGTCAACCCGTTCGGATCACGGACCGCTGGGGCAAACTGTCTATTCGGCGTATAAGACGCACCAACTTTTCCCCCCCAGTTTTGGGGAAGAAAAAGTGCATCTTATACGGCGAAAAATACGGTACATTTTAATTATTGTGCATTTAACATGGAAAAAGTACAGTATATACAATGCTGGACCCATTTAAAAATGTTCACTATGTAAAGCACTGCTCATATAACTTTTCTGGGTCAAGACTATAGGTGGTCATAGTGGCCCCAATAACAGCAAGCTTTTCTCCTGACTTCTAGCTTTGCTTGCAATATTCTGGTAGTTTATATTCTCCATTGACAATAATGACCACCTCTGGCATTTGAAAGCATGCTATTGCACAAAAACATTTTCTAACCTTTTGAATATGCCCAACCCTTCACTGTTCACTGAATGATAAGTATTCTGGGGGATGGAGGGTAGAAGAGCAAAAAGGGGGAAGAAGCCCCCTAGAATGAACCTTACAAGTGACTGGCTGGACAACATATAGACTAGTTTGTAAAAATAATGTTAGGCATATGGATACTTACATCTGTAATGTTGCAAGACGGCCGGGTGGATATCAAACAACTTATGTGCAGAGCATGCATAGAACATAGTGTCTCCATGTGGAGGGTGGTCACACTTGATGCTTGCCGGAGTTCTTCCAGAAAGTTCTGTGCTGGAAGGCAGTTACATCTTGAGGTATTCAGTGGTTGAGGATCTGGACCCCCAAAACAGGTAGTGGAGGTGTGTAGACAGTCCAATAACGAAGAACATGCTCAAAATATACTTACAGTATGGAACAAAAGTGGGTCTTTATTAATTATAGAATAAACATATAACACAGTCAGCACATTTTGTTGCTTATTCTGGCCATCAGGAAAATGTATTGGGACACTTTACCTTGGGTTCTCTTCTCACTGAGTCTGTGGAATTGAGTTACTAAAGGCAAATAGACTGTTCACTTTGCAGGGGAAAATTCACTGTTTAAAATAATTTTCCCCAGCGTCTAATGAATGTGGTGACATTTTACTTTACAATAAAATATACAATAATGTGCAAGATAATTTTTCTTGCACCTGATTGACTGGTAGAAGTCAGCAGAGTTTTGCTTAATTCACTAAGCTCTGGGGAAATTCCCCTTGCAAATGGCAACTTCCCTTGCACAGTGAACAGTCTTTTTTCCTTTAGTATATCAACATGTGTATTTCCATACAGGTGGGCATAAGCAACGAAATGCGTTGATGATGTTATACATGAATCCTATGATCAATCCTTTGCGTCCAACACTTAAACCCCTGTTCAGTGAAAGGACACAAGTGTAGGTTAATGCAAACTTTGAAAAGAACATTGTGAATAAAGTAAACAAGAAGAAACACTGGAAAACATAATAGTCCTAATATTAATATAAATTAAAAGAAGTAGGTGGCTATGTAGGTGAGTGCTTTGAAGGTATTTTTTAATGTGTGTACTATAGGTGTAAAGGTGATTATATTTATGAAATGTGTGCGTGTGTCTATATATACAATACATATATAAACACATACAAAGTATATACAGTATCTCACAAAAGTGAGTACACCCCTCACATTTTTGTAAATATTTAATTATATCTTTTCATGTGACAACACTGAAGAAATGGCACTTTGCTACAATGTAAAGTAGTGAGTGCATAGCTTGTATAACAGTGTAAATTTGCTGTCCCCTCAAAATAACTCAACACACAACCATTAATGTCTAAACCGCTGACAACAAAAGCGAGTACATCCCTAAGTGAAAATGTCCAAATCGGGGTCAAAGTGTCAATATTTTGTTTGGCCACCATTATTTTCCAGCACTGCCTTAACCCTCTTGGAAATGGAGTTCACCAGAGCTTCACAGGTTGCTACTGGAGTCCTCTTCCACTCCTCCATGACGACATCAAAGAGTTGGTGGATGTTAGAGACCTTATGCTCATCCACCTTCCGTTTGAGGATGCCCCACAAATGCTTAATAGTGTTTAGGTCTGGAGACATACTTGGCCAATCCATCACCTTTACCCTCAGCTTCTTTAGCAAGACAGTGGTTATCTTGGAGTTGTCTTTGGGGTCGTTATCATGTTGGAATACTGTCCCCCCGGCCCAGTCCCCGTAGTGAGGGGAGCATGCTCTGCTTCAGTATGTCGCAGTACATGTTGGCATTCATGCTTCCCTCAATGAACTGTAGCTCCCTAGTGCTGGCAGCACTCATGCAGCCCCAGACCATGACTATGACACTCCCACCACCATGCTTGACTGTAGGAAAGACACACTTGCCTTTGTACTCCTACACACGCTTGACACCATCTGAACCATCTGAACCAAATAAGTGCATCTTGGTCTTATCAGACCACAGTACATGGTTCCAGTAATACATGTCCTTAGTCTGCTTAGTCTTCAGCAAACTGTTTGCAGGCTTTCTTGCGCATCATCTTTAGAAGAAGATTCCTTCTGGGACGACAGCCATGCAGACCAATTTGATGCAGTGTGTGGCATATGGTCTGAGCACTGACAGGCTGACCCCCCACCACCTTCAACCTCTGAAGCACTGCTGGCAGCACTCATATGTCTGTTTCCCAAAGACAACCTCTGGATATGACGCTGAGCATGTGCATTCAATTTCTTTGGTTCGACCATTGCAAGGCCCGTTCTGAGTGGAACCTGTCCTATTAAACCACTGTATGGTCTTAGCCTCCGTGCTGCAGCTCAGTTTCAGGGTCTTGGCAATCTTCTTATAGCCTAGGCCATCTTTATGTAGAGCAACAATTCTTTTTTTTTCAGATTCTCAGAGAGTTATTTGCCATGAGGTGCCATGTTGAACTTCCAGTGACCAATATGAGAGACTCACAGTGATAACACCAAATTTACCTGCTCCCCATTTACACCTGAGACCTTGTAACACTAACGAGTCACATGACACCATGCAGGGAAAATGGCTACTTGGTCCCAATTTGGACATTTTCACTTAGGGGTGTACTCACTTTTGTTGCCAGCAGTTTAGACATTAATGGCTGTGTGTTGAGTTATTATGTGGGGACAGCAAATTTACACTGTTATGCAAGCTGTACACTCATTACTTTACATTGTAGCAAAGTGTCATTTCTTCAGTGTTGTCACATGAAAAGATATAATAAAAAATTTGCAAAAATGTGAGAGGTGTACTCACTTTTGAGAGATACTGTATATATATATATATATATATATATATATGTGTGTGTGTGTGTGTGCTACTACAGTCACAGTATTGTAGTGCACTGAAGAGAGGAAGGGGTTTTAAAAAGATGGTCACCTTCAGAAAGTCATTAATGAAAAAATGGCTATAAATATTTTCAAATGTCAGCACTGATAGGAGAATCCAGCAAGGCGTGCGCTGTAAATCAGAAGCAGGACCTTGGGAAAGAATTAAAAAAGGGACAGGGTTCCTTGGTATTTTAGAAGTAATTACTAACGGAGAGAGGGTAATGATGGCACTGTAAATCACATTAAGTTTGGCCATTAGAGGTGGATTGGTTTATAAAGCGCAGCCACGATTCTTGGAAATTGCAGGGAAAGTTATTTCTACTTTTCCGTTTAGATTATTCACGTCCCGCCCAGCTTTTCTTATTCCCCTTCCCTTCTGAATACTACTCATCTGATAAGGATGATTTCAGCACCGTCACATTACAGAGCAGGTAGTGATAAATGTTAATTCTGTTGGATCTGGATACCTTCTCATGTATCTGGCTTTAGAAAACAGCCAGTTATTTGAATATATAGCTATGTTCAGGTGCATCTCAAAAATGTAGAATATTATCAAAAAGTTAATTTATTTCAGTAATTCAATTCAAAAAGTGAAACTCATATATCATATAAATTCATTACACAAAGAGTGATATATTTCAAGCATTTCTTTCTTTTAATTTTGATGATTATGGCCTACCGCTAATGAAAACCCAAAATGCAATATCTCAGAAAAAAAATCTCTAGAATATTACAAAAAAAAACAATAAAAAAAGGATTTTTAATACAGAAATGTTGGTTTACTGCAACATATGTCCATGTACTGTATAGCATGCACTCAATACTTGGTTGGGGCTCCTTTTGCGTGAATTACTGCATCAATGTGGTGTGGCATGGAGGCGATCAGCCTGTGGCACTGTTGAGGTGTTATGGAGGCCCAGGTTGCCTTCTGCTCATCTGCATTGTTGGGTCTGGTGTCTCTCATCTTCCTCTTGGGATTCAGATTCTCTATGGGTTTTAGGTCAGGCGAGTTTTCTAGCCAATTAAGCACTGTGATACCATGATCATTAAACCAGGTATTGGTACTTTTGGCAGTGTGGACAGGTGCCAAGTCTTGCTGGAAGCTGAAATCAGCATCCATAAAGCTGGTCAGCAGAAGAAAGCATGAAGTGCTCTAGAATTTCCTGGTAGTTGTATAATCTTTCTAATTTTGTTTTATGTTACTTTAATATTTATTTTTATTTTTATTTCCACAAAAGTTTTATTGAGAAAATTGCATTGTACAATAGCAATAGAATAATCATTTATAACAGTGGGTTGCAATGGTAGATAACAATAGTGCCATTGCAGACAAAGGGAACATTTGCATTAAAACATATTAATATATGTCTTTACAGATAGGTTAAATTTCAGGGCAGCATAGATTGGTGATGGGTATGTCTGTTATGAGATAACAGTATAAGCGTTATTGATGATGATGATCAAGGCGAATGCAATCAGAATTAACTTGTGGTTGGATATTAGGTATGTATTGGAGGGATAGGCACTTTGGATAATTGTTGGTTGTGAGTGAGGGAGGGGTTTGGTGATGTCTCATAGAAGGAAGGACGAAAGAAAAGGAAGGAGGCGAGGAGGGAAGGGGTAGGGAAGGTATGGGAGAGGTAGAGTTGTGGGTAGGGGAGGTGGGAGGAGGTTTAGCCCATTGGGGTCAAGGGCAAGCAATTTGGTAGCATAGGTAATTCAGCAGGAAAGGAGTCGTCAAGAGCTCCTGTTTGTCATATTCAAAGAGATTGGCATATGGCACGATATTTCTCTGAGCTCTGGAAAATGATCCAGGGCATCCAGGTTTTATGGTGCTTGTTTAGGTTGTTCAAAGATATTGTTATTAATTCCTCCATTTCCATGACTTTATTTAGTCTAATGAACCAGGTCTTGAGCGAGGGAGCAATCCTCTGCCTCCAGAGAGCCGGGATGCAAATTCTAGCTGAGGTTATCATGTGCATAGCCAGTGATTTACGGTGTAAGTGTTTCATAGTTTTGGAGTAGTGTAGGATGTATTGGTGATGGGAGAAGTCTATTGGGTATGTGGGGACTTCTTTTATTATGTTGTGAACCTGTTCCCAGTAGAGGTCGACCGATATATCGGCCGGCCGATATATCGGGCTGATATTTGACCTTTTTGGAGAAATCGGCATCGGCCGATTGTTATAAAATTAGGCCGATTTAACAGGCCGCATATAGCAGCAGCTGCGCAGCTGTTACTTTCACTCTGTGTAGTGTACCGTACCCGGCCCGTCAGTCGTCTTCCGCCCGCTCCCTGTAGAAAAAAAACACTGCAGCCATTCCATTCTGAGGAGCGCGACTCGGCGCTCAGGAGGTGACTCGCCGTCTCTCTCCTCCTCCCGACTGACGTCATTCTCCGCTCCGCGCGCTGTGTGCACTTGTCGGAAGAGGAGAAGAGAGGCGAGTCACGTGAGAGCGGAGCAGCGAGGTACACAATAATGCATATGAATGGCATTTTACTTATGAATGGTAAAAAGAGTCAGACCGCTGAGCCTACCTCCTCCTCCACAGCCACCTCTGGGCAAACATGTCATGTGACA
>BLSH010324264.1:21464-31557 GCA_018402905.1 Glandirana rugosa | reverse complement strand
TCCGGAAGGGGGACGGTTAAGACAGGTGCATTTTTCTAGCAGGGTTTTCTAGGTGAGGTAAAATTTAGTCAGGCCTAAATGTAAGAGCAAAAAACAAAACAGAAAGGGAGGCGCGCGTACCTAGTGCATTACCATAAAAATTTATTAGAATTGTAAAAAAGGTTAAAAATGAATACTCACAAAACCACAATGTTGTAGATGAAAGAGCACAAGGTGGGGTAACAGCTGGCGTGTTTCGGGGGCGCACCCCCTTCCTCAGAGCTGTGCTCTTAAATGTAAGAGCAGGCCAGAATGTTTTGATCTAGGCCGGGAGGAGAGGCTCAGGGAGGATTGAGTGGACTTGACAGATGAGGTCACCAGAACATCCCACTTCTTTCTAGAAATCTGGGGAAGGTTTTTAGTCAGAGAGCTGGGAGATAGGTGGAGCCATCTGTAGTGTTCTAAGGAGCCCTGACCAATCCCCAAACAGAATTGGCAGGGGGAAGGCCTTCTTAAATATTCTGAGTCAGCCCAATCTGGGAGGAGAAGTGTCAGGTGGAAGTCTGGAGATGTAGCAGAGGCGATGTGGAGGCCCTTATCCGGGAGGCTACCCCAGTCTGGGGAGGGTGACCTTGGGGCCTTGAGGTTTGGTGCAGCCAGGAAGGTGGTGATTCCTGGAGTCGCACAGGGAACAGGAGAACAGCGGAGGTGCTACACAGTGAGAGACTTTAAAGCGATCCACCTGTTTGGTGAGTGACAGTCCCTGGGAACTGCAAGAGAGAGTGCTGGAGCAGGCTGGGAGAGTAATAGTGGACAGTCTGTGGGATCCTTGGGAGCCAGTTCAGGGAAAGTAGAGTAACTAAGGAAAAGCAAATTGATGGGACCTGGAAGAAGGATGGGCTGGGAATTTAAGTGCATCAAAGGCCCAGCTAGCACTCAAGTACTTTTTGCTACTCATTCGGGGGCCTGTGATCCCTGGCCTGTACCTGGCCTGGGTGTTCCGGAGGTTCTGCTGAGAGTAGGCCTCGCCATGTGCTAGCAGCGGTGAAGAGAAAGGAACAGAGAAGCTTGATAAATTTCTTTCAAGCTGGAAACTAAGTGCAGTGCTAGAGAGAAGTAATGGAGGGATGATTTACTAAGTTCAGGGCTGGAGAGAGAACAGTAGGAGAAACGGTCAACAAGTAGAGTGCTGGAGAGTTGTGAGGAGTAACAGTCTGCAGAGGGATGATCTGCAGGGAAGTGCGCATATACAGGAGTGTATATGGACTTCGTGTACTATATTTCTCTGGGCATCCCACAGTCATCCCTTATCCCCATCCAAGTTATTTCCCCTAAATAAAACAACAAAAACAAGAGCTGGTCTGGTCGATGTCTACGGATTTGTGACATATGGTGTGATTGACGGCAGCTATAAGGTGAACCAGCCACTCTCAAGGGAGCACATGGCTACATAAAGATCTAGTGGGAAATGGTGTTTGCCAACATACAAAAAAAAATTCTATCTGTAAGCTTCCGAGAAAGATCTGAAATTCTGGCCTGATTTCAGAGACAACCTCACATCCTGGAAATGTAATAATTCAGAGTGGTAAATTAATTGTAGATAGATACATTAAATTAAATTAATTTTACATTAATTAATTATAGTGAGATATTCAAAAATCTATGTAGAGTCTCCTTATCACATTTTTGCAGAAAAAATATTTGTTAGTGTAATAGCAATAACCTGTAATTAAACATAGGATGTGAGTATTGAAAGCATGGTAAATAAATACACATGACAGGATGAAACTGCAAATCACTGAAAAAACTCCGGACTCCATGGCACAGCATTGCATGGCAGCCCCATTTTTTAAGGAACAGTGTCAGCACCTGCTGACCTGATCCAAACTTTTATTGAAACAAGTATGGGCATATTACGGAGACTTTAAAAGCCAGGTGGACATGTTTCAAACTGTTACCTAGTTCTTAATTAGGGATGAGCCGAACACCCCCCGGTTCGGTTCGCACCAGAACATGCGAACAGACAAAAAGTTCAGGGCGAACATCCGAACACCATTAAAGTCTATGGGACGCGAACATGAAAAATCAAAAGTGCTAATTTTAAAGGATTATATGCAATGTTTTTGCCCTAAAAAGTGTATGGGGTCCCGGGTCCTACCCTAAGGGACATGTATCAATGAAAAAAAAACGTTTTAAATCAATTGTTTTTTCAGGAGCAGTGATTTTAATAATGCTTAAAGTGAAAAAAAAAAAAAAAAAGAAAAATTCCTTTAAATATTGTGCCTGGGGGGTGTCCTTAGTCTGTGTGTAAAAAGGTGCATCTATGTGAGGTGTAGAACATAGCCAGAGCAAAATGACATTTCCATAGGAAAAATTGTCATTTAAAATTGCGGCTGTAATGTATTGCCGTTTCCCGGCAATATACAAAAAATCGCTGAAAAAAAGTGTGTGGGGTCCCCCCAAGTCCAAACCAGGCTCTTCGGGTCTGGTTTGGATATTAAGGGAAACCCGTGCCAAATTAAAAAAAAAAATTGATGTGGGAGTCCCCCTAAAATCCAAACCAGACCCTTATCTATGCAGCCCTGGCCGGTTAGGATGGGGGGGGGGGGGCGAGCTTCATCTTCTTTCTTCTTTCCCCGCCGCTGCGCTCTCCACTGCTGCAGTCTGCCCCTGCGCGTCTCCCCGAACGGGCGGTCTTCACAATGACAGTTCTTTTATACGAAGGGGCGGGGCCACCTGTGACGTATATGAGTGACCCGCCCCCTCTGACATCACATGACATCACACATCACATGAGCAACACCGCAGGAGAAATGCTAGCACAGGCTTCCAGTATCCATAGTTTCAGGTGCTGCACATCTTGTATCTTCACAGCATAGACAATTGACTTCAGATGACCCCAAAGATAAAAGTCTAAGGGGGTCAGATCGGGAGACCTTGGGGGCCATTCAACTGGCCCACGACGACCAATTCACTTTCCAGGAAACTGTTCATCTAGGAATGCTCGGACCTGATACCCATAATATGGTGGTGCACCATCTTGCTGGAACTATGATGTCGGTGATAGGGAATTGCTGGCCATCAAGTCGGCTTTGGAGGAATGGCGGTACCTTCTGGAAGGAGCAGCTCACCCGGTATTGGTTTTTACTGACCATAAAAACCATAAAAAAAACATATGCTGTGAAGATACGAGATGTGCAGCACCTGAAACTACGGATACTGGAAGCCTGTGCTAGCATTTCTCCTGCGGTGTTGCTATCAGTGTGTGAAGAGTGGGAGAAGAGGGTTGCATTGACAATCCAACACAATGGGCAGCACATTGAACACATTTTATAAGTGGTCAGAAACTTGTAAATAACTCATGAAAGAATAAAGTTACGTTACAACCAAGCACACCATTGTTTTTCTTGTGAAATTCCCAGTCACATGACCCACTTCCTATTGAAAAAACAAAAGTTGTATTCAAAATGGCCAACTTCAAAATGGCTGCCATGGTCACCACCCATCTTGAAAAGTTTCCCCCCTCACATATACTAATGTGCCACAAACAGGAGGTTAATATCACCAACCATTCCCATTTTATTAAGGTGTATCCATATAAATGGCCCACCATGTATATATACCAGGCTGTATATATTTTTATACACCACGTGAAGTGGACTATATACTGTATGTACAGTGTACACTGATATATAGCACACTGTGTGTATATATATATATACCAGGCTGTATATATTTTTATACACCACGTGAAGTGGACTATATACTGTATGTACAGTGTACACTGATATATAGCACACTGTGTGTGTATATATATATATATATACCAGGCTGTATATATTTTTATACACGAGTGGCTTTATATAGTGTGGGGCGTGGATTGAGACTGCTGTGCAGTGTTTGGCTAAAGGCATCCTGCCTTTAGCCAATCAAAGCTCTCACAGCAGGCCGCTCGCTGATTGGCCAAAGCATGCAGGTCATGTGCATGCTTTGACCAATCAGCGGGCGGTATTCCGCCGCCATTACAAAACATTATGGGGTGCGCAAAGTTGCCGCGAACGCCCTATAATGTTTGGGAAAACCCGAACTAGCGAACAGGGGATGTTCGGATCGAACGTATGGTTCTTAATCGTAGCAAATGATTAAGAACTGGGTAACAGTTTGATACGCATCAGTCTTGCTTTTTAAGTCTCTGCAATGTGCTATATTTCCTTTAATAAATGTATAGAGGAGTTCAGTGTTTGCTGGCTGCCTCTTTAGCATTGTTCATAAATACAGTATATTTGGTACACCAGAGGGATAAGGAGGCTCTGTGGATTTGCAAATGTTATTAATTCTGAAATTTACATGACTACCAGAATTGCAGAAGTGACAAATGGAATTTCATGTACCCTGCACTAGCTAAAGAGTAGTAGTATAGTTTGTGCCTCTGACAGCATCCTCTACTTAACTGCCATCCTTGTATGCTCACAGTTTCCCCTGTTTTAGTATATAAGCTGAATGCCAGATAGATACAATACAAAGACCTCCTTTTAAACCAGCTTATTAATTTAATAGTGAATATCCTGTATTTTGAAAACAGCCAGTATAAGTAATTTAATTTATTTATATTATTTTTCTGTAATCCTCTGCACAGTAAGACCCTGACTGGAAGATGGAGGACCGACACTGATAGCGAGTTGATGACCTCAGCAGTGTAATGACCCTCCTTTACTGTCCAATCAGCAGGCTTGGGGCAGATGGGTGACCAAACTATACTGGTGAACTGCAGTATAGAAAACTGAGGTCACTGATCTGGTTATACTCTCAAAAATTCAAGACTGGCTAGAAAAAGTTGCAAATCATTTGGCAGGTGAAGCTGTTCACATATACAGTATGTATTTCAACTGGCCATTTAGCATATGTCTGGAGGTCATCTTTCACATGCAACTGCATTTGGTGCAGTTCTCAATGCTAAAGTTGGCTATTGAAACACCTGGCTTGGATCTGATAGGTCAATCATCATTATGTAATGGTAAATCTGTTTCTTTGGAAATCAGAGGCAAAGAGGCGGCCTCACCTTTCCCTGTGTAATGATCAACCACACCCATCATCTTCAGAAATAAAGTCCTCAAATTTACTCTGACTTACATAGTTTCATAGTATTCTAAGACAAGTTATGACAATTAAATCAAGACAATAATCTGTATAAAATAGGTGAGCCTAGAAAAGGTGTGCCTACAGAGTCCAGTATTGGAAAACTTTTTTGCCATTCACCTACCCATTGACTGACTGAAAACCTATTTGAAGGGGTCCAATGTTCTTCAATGGAATGAAGAGATGAATGAAGTAGCTGACATCAATAAAACTCACACAATTGGTTCTTAATCTAACATGCATGTATGACCTGGCTACTTAATGATCTTTTTAGTGAAAAATCTTTCTACAATCATGCAAGTTTCATACTGAGTGAATTTGCAAGTTTTTGCCAATACATGGGGGTGTGATGCAGGCATTGGAAGCCTTAGGGGAAATAATAGCAAAAAGGATACCAATGGCTGTATGAGGCCGGTCTAAATGTCCATTCTGCACAAGGTACAGACAAGTCTTGTGGGATCCATACCTGGTTAATTTTAATAAAGGTTAGCTTGTCCACGTTGGCTGTGGACAGGCGGCTGCGCTTGTCTGTGATAACGCCCCCTGCCGTGCTAAACACACGTTCAGACAATACACTGGCTGCAGGGCAGACCAGCACCTCCAAGACATAAAGGGCAAGCTCAGGCCATGTGGCCAATTTGGAGACGCAGAAGTTGAATGTGGCAGACCCATCAGTCAGTACGTGTAGGCGTGTGCACACATACTGTTCCACCATGTTGCTGAAATGCTGTCTCCTGCTAAGACGTTGCCTATCAGCTGGTGGTGCTGTTTGTGGTGGCGTGCTGCTGATAAACTTTTCCACATTTTGGCCATGCTAACCCTGCCTTCTGAGGTGCTGGCGGTGCCAAAGCTGCGTTGGCGACCTCTTCCTCCTCCTCCTCCGCCTTCGCCTTGTGCTTCCACTGAGCCCCCGGTGTCATTTGGGAATGCCCTCAGCAGCGTGTCTACCAGAGTGTGCTTGTAGTCGTGAATCTTCCGATCACGCTCCAGTGAGGGAATTAAGGACAGCACGTTGTCCTTGTAGCTTGGGATCAAGCAGGGTGGCCACCAAGTAATCAGCACAAGTTAAAATGTGGGCAACTCGGCTGTCGTTGAGCAGGCACTGCAGCATGTAGTTGCCCATGTGTGCCAGGCTGCCCAGAGGCAAAGACAAGCTGTCCTCTGTGGGAGGTGTATCATCTGCGCCCTCCATATCCCCCCAGCCACGTTCCAGTGATGCCCGCGAGCTGCGTTGGGTGCCACCCTGCTGTGAACACGGTTCCTCCTCCTCATCATCATCATCTTCGTCTTCCTCATCCTCCAGAACTGTCCCCTGGCTTGAACATTTTTGACCTGGCCTATGCTGGTGCAGGAACCCACCCTCCGAGCCACTTGTGAATGACTGGCCTGATAACCGTGGAAATCATCATCACCCAAAGTGTTTTTTCAAGGAGACATAGAAGTGGGATAGTAACGCTGAGAACAGCGTCATCGGCACTGGCCATGTTGGTGGAGTACTCAAAACACCCCAATATTGTACACAGGTCTCGCATGGAGGCCCACTCATTGGTGGTGAAGTGGTGCTGTTCCGCAGAGCGACTGACTCGTGCGTGCTGCAGCTGAAACTCCACCATTGCCTGCTGCTGCTCGCACAGTCTCTCCAGCACGTGCAAGGTGGAGTTGCACCTTGTGTGCACGTCGCATAGGAGGCGTTGAGCGGGAAGGCCGAAGTTCCACTGCAGCGCAGACAGGCGAGCAGCAGCAGGGTGGGACCGCCGAAAGCGCGCACAGACAGCCCGCACTTTCTGCAGCAGCTCTGACATATCCGGGTAGTTTTTAGAAATTTCTGCACCACCAAATTCAGCACATGCGCCAGGCAAGGGATGTGCGTCAAACCAGCTAGGCCCAGAGCTGCTACGAGATTTCACCCATTATTGCACACCACCAGGCCGGGCTTGAGGCTCAGTGGCAACAACCACTCATTGGTCTGTTGTTCAATGCCCGTTCACAGCTGCTGTGCAGTGTGGGGTTTATCCCCCAAACATATCAGTTTTTAAACAGCCTGCTGTCGTTTCCCCCTGGAGGTGCTGAAGTTGGTGGTAAAGGTGTTATGCTGAGCAGATGAGGAGGTGGTAGAGGAGGAGGAGGAAGCAGAGTAGGAGGAGGAGGCAACAGGAGGCAAAGAGAAATGCCCTGCAATCCTCGGTGGCGGAAGGACATGCACCAAACGGCTAGCCGCCTCAGGCCCACACGCCACTACATTTGCCCAGTGTGCAGTTAGCAAGATATAGCATCCCTGCCTGTGCTTATTGGTCCACATATCAGTGGTTATGTGGACCTTGCCACAGATGGCGTTGCGCAGTGCACACTTGATCTCGTCCCCGACTTGTTTGTGCAGGGAAGGGATGGCTCGCCTGAAAAAGTAGTGGCGGCTGGGAACCACGTACTGTGAGACAGTCACCACCATCAGGTTTTTAAAACTGTCCGTATCCAACAGACAGAATGACAGCATTTCAAAAGCCAGGAATTTTGAAATGCTGGCATTCAGGGCCAGGATTCGCGGGTGGGTAGGGGGGTACTTCCTCTTTCTCTCCAGTGTTTGGGAGATGGAGAGCTGTAAGCTTCCATGGGACCGTGTGGAAATGCTTGGGGACGGTGGCAGACATGGTGGCGTTGCTGTCACATCGTCTGTTTGCTGGGTGGCAGGTGACACTGGCACTGTAGAGGTGGAGGAAGAAGCCGAGGCAGCAGCAGAAGAGGAAGCAGAAGGAGGCTGAGACCTTTCTTGGATTTTGAGGTACTTATTCCATTGCAGCAAGTGCTTTGCATTTAGATGCCTGGTCATGGAGGTTGTGTTCAGGTTTAGAACATTTGTGCCTCGCTTCAGCCTCTCATTGCACAGTGTGCAAACCACTTGTGTCCTGTAGTCAGCACATTGTCTGAAGAACTGCCACGCCGGGGAACGCCTTTGAGCTGCCTTTGGTGTGCTAGGTCCCTGGGTGCAGTGAGTAGTAGCAGGCATACTGTCTAGGGGACGGTCGCTCCGCTTTTGCAACCTGCTTCCTCTTTTGCTGTCCTGGTGCCTTTGTGCGACCACCACCTCTTCCTCCAAACTGCACACGTCACTCGCAGGACCTTCATTCCATGTGGGGTCTAGGACCTCATCTTCCTCCACATCATCTTCCACCCACACTTCACCACTGCCCTCCTTGTCAGTCTGCACACTGTAGAAAGCCGCAGCAGTTGGCACCTGTGTTTCGCCATCATCGTCACAGACGTGCTGCCATGGTGTTTCCATGTCCTCATCCTGAACCAGAAGTGGTTGGGCATCAGTGCACTCAATGTCTTCCACTTCTGGGCCAGGGCTATGTGGATGGCCCACGGAAAGCACAGCAGCAGAGTCATCAAAAAGCATAAGAGACTGCTGCATGACTTGGGGCTCAGACTGCTTGGCTGATTTACAAGGGGCTGAGGTGAAAGACAGAAGGCCATGGGGTTCAGGTGCCAACTCTGAGCTTTCAACAAGGGATCGGGTGGGAGACAATGTGAAGGAACTGGAGGCATTGTCAGCCACCCAATCTACTATCGCCTGTACTTGTTATGGCCTCACCATTCGTTGAGCGGCATTTGGGCCTACCATATAACGTTGAAGGTTCTGTCGGCTACCTGAGGAAGGTGTTTCACTTGTGCGTGTAGCTTGCACAGATCGACGACGTCCTCTCCTTGCAACAGGAGCTTCAGCAACACCAGCAGCACCAGTAGCACCACGACCACCACCACTTCCCTTATTTGACGCTCTCCTCATTCTGGACACAAATGTACTATGTAGCACTATTTATTAATACAAAAAAAAAGAATAATAAATTACTATTCTTATTTTTAAAAAAAAAAAATTGTAGATGCACTTTTTATTTTTGTGCAAAAAATGCACCGCTCACACCAGCAGCAGGAACCTCTCCTTACACCAGTATGAGATGATTTTAGAACGATAATCTGTCTTTCACAGCACCGACAGGAACCTGTCCCTACTGCAGTATGAGATGATTTCAGAAAAATAATCTCCCCCTCACAGCACCAACAGGAATTTCTCCCTAATGCAGTAGGAGATTGCTTTATAACGATAAACTCTCCCTCAGAGCACCAACAGGAACCTCTCCCTAATGCAGTAGTAGTTGGTTTTAGAAAGATAAACTCTCCCTCAGAGCACCAACAGGAACCTCTCCCTAATGCAGTAGTGGATGGTTTTAGAAGGATAAACTCTCACTCAGAGCACCAACAGGAATCTCTCCCTAATGCAGTAGTGGATGGTTTTATAACGATAAACTCTCCCTCAGAGCACCAACAGGAACCTCTCCCTAATGCAGTAGGAGATGGCTTTATAATGATAAACTCTCCCTCAGAGCACCAACAGGAACCTCTCTCTAATGAAGTAGTAGATGGTTTTAGAACGATAAACTCTCCCTCAGAGCACCAACAGGAACCTCTCTCTAATGCAGTAGTAGATGGTTTTAGAATGATAATCTCTCCCTCAGAGCACCAACAGGAACCTGTCCCTAATGCAGTAGTAGTTGGTGTTAGAATGATAAACTCTTCCTCAGAGCACCAACAGGAACCTCTCCCTAATGCAGTAGTGGATGGTTTTAGAACGATAAACTATCCCTCAGAACACCAACAGGAACCTCTCCCTAATGCAGTAGGAGATGGCTTTATAACGATAAACTCTCCCTCAGAGCACCAACAGGAACCTCTCCCTAATGCAGTAGAAGATGGTTTTAGAATGATAATCTCTCCCTCAGAGCACCAACAGGAACCTGTCCCTAATGCAGTAGTAGTTGGTGTTAGAATGATAAACTCTTCCTCAGAGCACCAACAGGAACCTCTCCCTAATGCAGTAGTGGATGGTTTTAGAACGATAAACTATCCCTCAGAACACCAACAGGAACCTCTCCCTAATGTAGATGATGACGTAATCCCTGTCCAAGGACAACCACGAGACTCC